>VOMN01082842.1:0-16836 GCA_014899125.1 Orchestia grillus | reverse complement strand
TGATACAGGATTTTTAGCGCATCAGTTGGCTGTATATTTCTTACTTTATACAATACACCAATTTTCAGTGATATGTGTCACTATTGAGCTCACGACGATATGTTTTGGTCGAAATGAAACCGCTCTACTGTGTATTCTAATCTTTAGTCACTTGAGTGATTGTTTCGCGGTGTTTTTTCACCTTAAAACGTTTGAACATGCGTTTTTTTCAGGGGTGAGGTATGGAGTTCTCCCAGAATTACCCCTTCTGCTTGAGATTTTGTCATATTTCACAAATTTTCATGATGCAGTAGCTCCCCTCTGGGGGCATTGGGTTAGCAATAGAGGTGGGTTAAGTTAGGTTTGTGTATCGCCTGGGGACTGGTGACCCCAGGGGCACTTTTAGGTTACCTCAGCTATGGATAGGCTTTTGGGACTTCTGTTTTTAGTGCGTGCATTACTCCCTTCAATTTTCACATCTTCTTGGCAATTTCTTCTTTGTTTTTCTTTCCTCTTCATTCTTAAATTGCGGTTTCTCTACATATGGGATCCTATATAGGAACACACATTGTACATAGAATCCCCGTTTTCTACAATCCATACTAAATGGTTTCTTCTCTTTCAGTGTGACACTGTCTGAGTCCTTGAAGCGTTGCAATTAATCTATGGCACTGCTATTACTTGTATTGTAGCTCTTGAGGATAAAAGGATTCAGTTGTCCTCGACACCGATAGTTCTCAATTTTAGCTCTAACGATTTGCATTTTCCGAACTCATTACTTGAACTCATTACTGCAGTAGGATCTGAATCGATAAATTATCGATAAACAAAATAAAAACCCAAATCAAAATAAAAAATATTAATATGAATTTGTAATGGATATTCGAAAGAGAAGGGCTCATTAAATGTTTCTTGTACTAAAATAGCTCCCATCTCCTTCGGTTTGTCCGGCCCCTGCGAGTACCCGACAGCAAATCTAATTTGAGCGTAAATAGGGGACTTCGGAATCGAAAGTCGATTTTTACGACTGGAAGCCTAAACAAATTTCGCGTAAGCTTGTGATTCGATAATCTTGGTTCTCGCCGGGAAACAAATACGACATCTCGTGTTGACGAGAAATGTCTGGCGCTGCAACGGGCCGACGTGATGGAGTACTGGTGGGCATTTTCGGCAGTCAAATATCGGAGAACACAGACTTCGTTACCGATGTTCCAAGTCCGTGCTGATAATGCTTTTAAGTTCGATAAATTGCAGGGTTTCATTTGACTGTTTTCTAATTTAATATTTTTTCTTGTTTTGCAGATTGACCAAGTGAACGACGGGTCAACTGGAACGAAGTTAGGATTCCACGTAAAGTTTCGTCTGATGCTAGTGTCTGAAAATTTTTTGTGAAAATGAATATATTTTTACGTTAAGGATTATTGAACAACAGTGAAGCGTTCTGGAAAGAGTGAACTGAGAAAAATGAGGATTCATTAGTGTTACTGCTGTGAAATTATTCAACTTTTCGTGAGCTAACGGATTTGCCAGTGATGGGTTGAATATTTTGAAAAATTGTAGTAGCCGATGTTGGCTGTAAGAAAATAGTTTATATAATGCTTCTTTATTCGGAACATAAAGTGTTCTTTTGGCATTTTGTTCTTTTGTTTTCATGGGCTGTCAAACATAAGTTTCAACCCAATTGCTGAAAATAAAATTCAGCTGTGGATGTATTTGAAAAAGCGGAGTGTTCGATTTATATGGAATAAATTATATCAATACCCCTAGCTTAGTAAGAAATAGTTTTTCACTGATCGCTTCATTCTTGGGCGGGGTTTCCTAGGTATCTGAGTTTTATGTTGTAAATTACAAGTGCACGATTATATCGTCTTTGAAACAGCATTTCTTTCTGTGCTATTTATTCCCCGGACTGAACAATGGCTTACCGAATTCTTGTGCCGTGATCAAATGGATGATAAATTTTGCTCACTTTAGTATCAGTGATACCGAATTTTTTCTATATACCCTCAATAGTTTGTGCAGGCGAGAAGTGCGAACTTCTGTGAAATTTTCCCTTCATTGCTTTTCTTTGAGTTTTTATTCAGTGAAGACGATTGGTGGGGCATTTTTACTATTTAATTTTCTAAGCAGAAACAGAATAGCGGCAACAATTGTTTTACTCGCTCTATTTGTAGAAATTTATTGTTCCAAGAAATTGACCAAGTACTGCCAAGAGCAATTTGCGGTTTCACGCCGAAAGGACTAACATTTATTTGTTGAAGCGACTTTTTTTAACGTGGGTCGAATTTATTGTTCTAGGAATTGAAAATGTAAATGAAGAAACTTGTAAATTGACGAAAAGGGGAAATTCGATCAGTGCGCCTTGCATCTGTTACCAAATTTATTAGGTTATTCAATGAAGAGGTGCAAGGAATGAGATGACATGGGTGTCAAGTCGGGAGTGGCGACCCCAGAACAGGTTGGGCTTCTGGAGAAGGTAGAAGCCCGACCGAAGAAGAGAACCTTCGAAGCCACCAGAAAATGGTCGACGGTGGACGTCAATTGCAGAGGTATCCCTTTGCTCGAATGTAGCCCTGAGAAAAAAGTCGCCAATGATGGACCCACCGACATGGAACATTGCCTCGATATCACTCAAGATTCAGTGCTCACTGAAGACGAGAATGAAGGGACTGGAGCGTCGAACGAAAAAACCTGCGCTTCTTCCGAGTTTCCATTGGGATCCTCTAGTAGATACCAACCTTTCCTTCATGGCCGAGCTCTCAGGAGGATGAGTCCGAGGGCTTCCGGAGATTCTTCAACGCAAGGGTTGGATGCTAGGCAGAGTCCTGCACCTGGCAACGTTCCTCTAACTAAAACCAAGAATTTGTTGGGTCGGCCAAAGCCCAGCCTTCGGCAGCTGAAATGTCCGTCAAATCCTTGCTTGCTAGAACGTCGAAGTCTCTCCAAATCCAACGTACTCGCCGTCTCGTGCTCGTCGAACTCAAGTCTCCCTCGATGTGCCACTGTAAAGCACAGCTCTACAGGCGGTCTGAGTGCCAACACTGGCCAAACGAAGAGGACTTTCGGAACAAAGATGTCTATGTTCCGGAGTAACAGCGACTCTAAGCGGATCAGAGGCGGTGGCAAAACTCAAAGGTTTCGCAATTTTTCTCTCCGCAACAGAAACCTTACTTGTGACGAGGTGAGTGCTTTTGTCATTTGCTCTGAATATTGTATCTAGTCATTTTATTGTCAGGTTTTTACGGAAGAAAATTTGCCCGAACCTCGCAGGAATGGTTAAGAATGCGTAACTTTTTGTGCTGAGAGGAATCCCTAGTCTGACGAGGTGAGTGATTTTCCTGAAAATCTGATTACTTAGGAAATTAGAGCCTAGTTTACCTTAGGTTTCATTTTTCTAGCAATTTCATTTTATTCTGGTTGTTCAAGCCATTAGTATTATTGGCAGTTAAATCATGAAACATTTTTACTCACTGCAGAGCAGTAATATTTAATATCATTAAATCTTTGTTAACAAACAGTATGCATATACAATATATTTCGAAGTACCATTTCGCGCCGCTGTTCAACTATTTCCAACGAGTTTTACTCTTTTGATGAAGGATTTTTTTTCATACTTCATGTCATGGAGACGAGTATCAAGCGAAAGCCACAGTGCAAGCATTAGTTTTAATTAGCATATCCCTATCAGGTTAACAATGTTATTCAATGTTTAAGGTAACTTTTTGCCTCTTGGGAAACGATTTCCCATTGGTGGATTTGACGTGTAAGTAGTTTTTTTTCTGCAGTTTCATGTAACGATTCAGGGTAAAACGAGCGTTGCTCAGCACAGACTGTTGTACTCGTAGTAATGAGGAATTCTGAACTGAATGAAGGAAGGAATCAACATCGTTTTCTTTAAGAATTAATGTCTGTAGAGTGAGAGATGGGCTATCGTTCTGGGCTGAGCCTCTGGAGCGAGAAGCGTTGCCGCCCACGGGCGTTGTTTTATCCGCGCTCTCTCTTGAAGTGGCGCTATCAATTTTACATTATACGATTCTTAGGAGTCCTGGTCCACGAATCAAGTTTGTCAAAATATGCACAGATATGTATTTTGAAAGGCCTAAGTAGTCTACCGTCCAAAATCTGCCATTGGTAGGGCAAGTCCGTCAGCTCATCCACCGTCTCATCTCTGCAAGTTGAGTAATCTCTCCGGTCATGTCATTTTAATTAGCTTTCCTTACAACATCCCTGGATGTGTAGGATGTTTGTGTTCTTTCTGATAGCCTCATGAATGAATAGATTTCAATGCTCCTGATTCGTAAGCGTCCTAATTATGTTCTCACTGAATGTCTATCACTTTCTGAATGTCACGAATACATCAATATTTCAATCTCATACATTCGGTAGAACTGTACAATAATGTGTGTTGTTCAGATAGTGCGTGGTGCTGCTTAGTGGTTGAGAAATATTTATGATGAGATGTGACGTTATTGATTTAATTTGTCGTGCATTTTTCTGCCCGACATTTGTCCGCGTCAAGTTTAGTGCGAACTCGTATTTTTAATTGAAATCAAGTTATTCATGATGGACTGCCACCGCCTAAGTTAATTCAAGAACTATTTTTATTTCAACTTAATATCGCTCGTTATTTTAAATCAACTATTCATTTACAATTTCTTTTGCTTGTCGATAAGGCCAAAGCGTACTGGATCGAGGTGTTAATTGCTCTCTTTTAAATCTCGCCTAATTTTTTGTCGCACCGATATCATGTATTTTAGGATTAGGAACTTCTCTACATTACGCTAAGTATCAACTATGTAAAACGCAGGTTGAGAAGCACCATTGAGTTTCTTAACGTTAGTGTAATCAGAGCTCTCTTAATAGAACACAACGTTACATAAATTCTACTGAATCGATGACATTGAATTCGACTAACTCGTCTCGCTATCGGAAGAACACATGTGACTAATAAAATAGAGCTAGACGAATTAAGAAACATGATCAAAACAACCTAGACATCTAGGGATGCTGAAAAGTAATTCGTGTACATGATGGGAAGAATTGCTCAATTTGCAGAGAGGGGTCATCGGATGAGCTGGAGGGTTTGCCACATCCATTGTGGTTTTGGGCAAGGTAGTAATTACGAACGAACACGCATCTGCGTATGTTCAACAAAGTCATCCGTGAAGCGTGGACATGGAGTTCTAAGAGTCTGACGAAGTTTTAATGACTGCATGTTTTTACGAGTTCGCTGCAAGCAACGAAGATAATTAGGATGGGCAAGACTTCACACGGCTATCTATGAGGAGGGAGTGGCTAATATTCAAAGCAATCGTGAATAAACGCATATCTGTATATCGGTAGTAGCGTCTCACGGGATTCGTGGACCTAGACTCCTAAGAGTCTAGTAAATGGCTGCAATTCCTTCGCAATGGTTGCATCGGTCATCACAACAAGATAGGGTTTATTTATTAAAATAAAAAATATCTCGGTGCATAATTACCTTTGTTTTGAATAGTCAATTTCTAAGTGAGCGTTGAAAAGCTCGGGATCACTTTCCATTGTCATTCTTTCCCAAGTTTGGTCACCGAACTCTGGTGTTCGCGAGATTATACGTGAAAGAAAATTCCTCAAATCCAGGGCGACTTAATCACCGATCATTTCATTCGCATTGTTTGGTCAATTTAAGATCACATACGAGGAGATAAATATAGCATAAATAATCACCAATAAAAGACAGATTGAAATAACGAACGATTTTACGTTGAATAAAATAGTTTCCTGAATGGTCAGGTGGAGGCAGCCTATCGTGATTTACTTTATTTCAATTACAAGTCCGAGTTCGCAGGGAAAATAACTCGGACCAAAAGAAAACATGCACGACGTATGTAATTAACCACGTAGCATCGTAACGCTGATATTCACTAACCCCAACATAAGATCAAACTATTTGTATCGGCCACTTCCAGAAAAAAATCATAGTTTTCTTTCATCGGACAATATATTTTTGTGTATTAATTCTACTAATAAATATTTCCTAGTTTTGATCTTATCGAACTTATTACCAACATCTGATTTCTTGAATTTATTGAAAAGCTGAACTAAATTATATCAGTAGGCCGTAATTGCGACGGTTGTTGTCCCGGGACAAACTGTGATGCAAATTTTTGTACGATTTTGAAGTTATCAAATATAATATGAGGTTTGTACAACCAAAACTGGATGCCAGATTTTTCTTTGAATCTCTATACTTGATTTTATGATATAATTGAGTGATCGCTTACTTTGAAGAGTAAATTTCTATTGAAGTGTTCGCTAATGTATCAAAAGCTTCCGTTCATAAGTTAAAGGACACTAAACATGTTTATAGATTCCCACAAGTAGCTATGTATAAAAAACTGTCCATTATAATGGTATAAGAAATCCATGCTTGTAATATCTTTAAATGATGTAACACTTCTGGTAAAAAATTGTTTCAAATTGTGTGTCGAACCATTAGACTTAAAGAGAGAGTCCTGCCTGAAGCAGCTCAAGCATTTTCTCCGCGTGCGATTGGAGGGGAAACTGCGCGAAGTGAGTGCACGGCATCACGGACTCGTTCTCACGTGCGCTTTAACCTGCTGTCCTGCGAACGAGTGTGTGATTTGGTATTATGAGCCGATGCCTAAAGTAGGCATTTTCTTGAACGATAATGAAGCTTTTTGGATGATTGGCGCAATTGATTTTGAATATTTTACCCTGCTTATGGTTTATGGTATAAGTATTTGGTTTCTCAGAAGAGTGGTATTTTTCGTTACTCAAATTGATTCGTTTGGAAAAACGGTTCGGTTTAAAAAAAGTTCGACCAGGAAATTAATTACTCGTAAGCTAGTGAAATTACACTTTACTGTGGAATCCTCAAAATAGGAACTTTTTGTTTGAACTATGCTCTGATGTTTTAAATTATGTATGTTTCTGTTGTTTGTAATAATATTTAATGACATTTGTTAAATTAAAACTGAAAGAGGTTCATAGAAAAGAATTTGTAAAAAGAGGCTCATTGACATGCTTGGCTGGAGGATGACATGAAGGCAGATTTTTAGAGACTATCGTAAGGTGAATCACGCTCCAACAGTGAAAAACAACCCTTTAAAATGAAAAAAATGTTTGTAAGCGTCAAAAGAAGCCCAGCTTCAATTTTCTGAAAAATAATGCAAGAATGCACGAGAATGTGTTCTGAATTAGAGCAGTAGAACTATTTTTCAAAAACGAGAGCGTCGCAATTCTTTACCATAATTTACTTGAGCGAATGCAATTAATGTTTTCGTGATAAACCTATTCTACAATTTTTTTTAGTTTAGCTCTTAACGGCACTCCTACGTAACTAAATATGGTACTTAGAACCAGTTGTGGCACTCCTACGTAACTAATTATGGTACTTAGCACCAGCTGTGGCACTCCTACGTAACTAATTATGGTACTCATCACCAGCTGTGGCACTCCTANCTGTGGCACTCCTACGTAACTAAATATGGTACTCAGCACCAGCTGTGGCAATGCTGCTCAAGAGCGAGGGCAGGGAGGTTGTGTCGAGGAGCGAGCGGTCGTAAAGATGGCCGCGCACCTCAGCGCAGGCGTTCCAGTATCGGAAATGCATTCCCTTAACGAGTTACTACTTTTCACACTTTCCTGTCGAGTAACTGGCCGATTTGTTCCAGTTATAAAAACGCTTTTCGAACCGTACTGTTTGTCACAGGCGAGGGCCGTGTGAAGGCTTCAGCTAGTCGAAGTGAAATTATTTTTGATTCTGATAATTAAACATCCACGCAGCTGTGACGTATTTCTTGACCAGATTATTTTCAGTATTTTTGAATGACTCACGTTAATGACGTGAATATTTTGTGAATGACTCACGCACGGTTTTTATGTTTACTTTATAAAATACGGATACAATAATTTTGACCGTCGGTGATGTTACTTGGGATGTCAGGTCTTACGTATCACAATTCATTCTAATCTCAATACGGTCAAAATAATTATACTGAAAAAATTTAGAAAACGATGTATATATAGGTCTTCAATATATGTTTTGCTTCAGAGTGTGGTATAGAACTGCAAATTGTTATAGATTGAAATGGGGTAAATTATGTTTTAACTCGATAATAAATTAATAAATGAGCTACATACAGCTGTGATCTGGAAATTCCGATCACACAAATGATGCTATCAATAGCCTAAAATTCTATTGGATATCAGACCTTTTCACTACAACGGTTACACACATGGATTTACCACGAGTAGAGATTTTGTCGTTTAAAAAGAAAGCAAAAGCGCGTAACTGCTGTTTCAACGCGCTCCATTATTTCTAGTAGCCGGTGTGTACGTCTTTAACTGTGTTGAAATGTAGCATTGATTCAAGCGCATGCATGATTTAATGACTTTTATTGGCGAGTCTTAAAATATCTTGTAAAGCAGTTTGACTGAGTGAGTTAGTTAGGCTGTTGTGAAGTTTCGAATATTTTTTAAGGTTATAGAAGTGGAGAGAAACAAAGTTAGTATAGGCTAGCTGGCCTTGATGACCACTCAATTAGAAAAAGGGGCTTATTTAACCAGCTCCTTTGCAACCTTGAGCCAGATCTCGCATTGCTTCCTCGTATCCATGTTCAGGCTTCGAATTCGATACTTTCCGACATCAGTGAGGACTCCTAGAAAACACCTGAAATTCTTTTTTTGCCGTTTCTCTTGTCTAGATATTCAGAACGCTTGGTTAATATAATCCCGTATCAGTAGCATAATTATAAATTTTCTCTAACTTATAAGAATGTTGGTTTGTGAGAAATTGTTCATAAATGCTGAGCTATCGACTTGCACGCATATTGATCTTAACTATGTAAAAATAATATTACAGGAGAAGGGATTAGAAAGCTTTAAATGTGTTACTTCTTGGTGCACTAATGTCACTAAGATGCTACGTATAGCTGAATATATCGATGTTAAGGATTATTTCCAACATGTGAAAGAAACTATGAAGGCACGATAATAATTAGAGCCATTCCATACGTAGATTTATTTGTACCGTGAGTGCGCCGTTACTGCCGTGAAAACTTTCACGAAAGCAGACCGCCTTCAACACAACGGGGGCAAGAGTGACGGTTAATGCCATGGAATTCAATGTATATCTTTGAACAAGTTCTTTGCGCTCTCAGACATAGGACGCTGTTGCATGTCAAGTTGGTCGATATTTTTTGAGCATATATATATAGTGAAGCTTTAGCGACGTGATGTTCTACGTAGCACTAGCGCAGACAGTGTAGCACAGGCGAGTACGTCGCTTTAACCCGTTATTGCACAACGTCCAAGCTCTTAGAGGCTCAATGGTAATAATGCCGAACTAGAACGACGGAAACAGAAGGAAATGACAACAGATATTTTAATGGTTATACAGTGCCTCCATATTTTACTAATGAAATAACGTATGCTTGAAATGTAAACGTGACACAAAGGAAATTTTTAAAATTTAGATTTTCGGAGCCTCATGACTTTGTCCTGTACCTTGAATATCTTGAAAATGTTTGGGCCTTTATGCCGTGGCCTCACTGGGGTGCCGCCGGTTTGTGTGCAGTCAGTCTACCTCCGCCGACGATTTGGTCCTGCCATTTCACCAGCGCGTCGTCCTGTGGCGCCCATGTCCCAGCCCGAGGGGGTCGGGAGCTAATTGAATGCCCTCTCCTGCGCGTGTGTTATTCGTGTGGAAGGGAGTGAGCCGATTTAAGGAACGTTCCGACAGGAAGATTGCTGCCAGCGTCCTCTTCCTGACTGAGACGACTCGCACTGACACGCTTCATAGACGATCAGTGGGCCGTGTTATGCTGATGGAATAAAATATGGCAACACGAACGAATCAAGTGACCGATTTTGGGGTTTCTACCCTAGTCCCACGTCGTCATCAGACACCAGTAACGCGCAGGCAATCGGTAGACGTAAAATTGAAATGGGAAATAGGATATGACAAATTGAGACTGAAACCCTGGCTCTAATTTTGTGGAAAGTCCGCAATCTGCATAACTTACCATTGTAATTCCTTGTTTCTGGCTGTGTGCGTACCTAAAATTCGCCCGGCGTCACTGATGTCGTCAAGACTTGTGGGCGTTACCATTAGGCGTCATTTGGACTGGATGTGACCCGAGGACAGAGTCGTGGTAGGAGCCTGCTGGTAGTCGGTAAAGTTGGTAGGTTAGAAGTGTCGCCCGTGCTCTCAGAGACTGGAAGTCTTCTCTACTGGTTTCTTTTCTTGCTCATTTTTGGGCGTCTCATTTGCAAAGCTTCATCCGTTTACTGAAGTAACTCACTGTTAGCTTAATTGAATAATTTGACGTTTCCTGATCCTCTGAACTTGCAAGCAAGGGAAACCTTGTGGAGGCCTGTGCTCCTAGATTGTTTTCCATCGCGAACATCGCGAGTGATGAACGGAAATTCTGACGGATTCTCAATTACGAGCTACTCATGTTAGGTCCCCCTGGTCCTTCGCCTGCTGGAATATCTCCTCTCATCGCCCAATTTTGGCCCTCAGAGTTAGAATCGGACTGTTTTGAGGTCAAACCGCTGCCCATAGTGCCAGGATTGGTTCCCTTTGGGGTCACGTGTGTCTCCTGCGTTGCCAATTTCTGGAAAACTTCTGGGAAAGTACAGAATTCTTTCATCCAATATCATGGTATAAAATTCAATTGAAATAACATATGGACAACCCATATAGGTCATGAATTCCTATGATGACCTCACGTAAGGTACAATTCTCAGTTTAGCAGAGCGTCACAATTTGAAGCGTACGGAAAGGCAAATTCCAAGAACTTTGGGGTCTTCGTTTGGAGATTCTTGATCATGGGCTTGTCTGCTGCATGAATGCTCAGTCAGGCTCCTCAGTTACCCTCAGTGCCATTGTAGCAGTGTCAGAGGGTGTATGTGAGTAAGTTGCTCTTGCCTCTGTTAAGTCGTGCCGTGGCCAGTGTAGAGTTCGAACGAACCCTTTGTTTGAGGAATGTAAACTTTATTTTTGCTGTTGGTGGACAAAAAATGCTGTGAATATCTTTTTTTTTGTTAACTGTGCGTGTTTTTTTCTCGGCCTGGAGCTGGAAACCTTCAAAATATCGTCCAGGGTGAACAGCCCAGACGTGAGTTGTACTCTACTTCACGTGTGTGTGCTGTGTGAGTGCGTCTGTGTCATGTGTGTGTGCTGCTGTGTGAGAACGTGCTCTGTGGAGGCATGGGTGTTGTACGGATACTTACGTATATCTAGTGTAAAGATAAACCTGCACGTGCTAAAACCGCGTGTTAATTGATGCGTTGCAAATATTTGTTAGGGTTTCAACTCGTTGTACATGTGGTAAGTCAAACAGAAGCATTATATGTACCCAAGAGATGAAATGCATTGAAACATTCGAGTGAAATACATAATTTACTTACACACAAAAATTTCATTGGTGGATAGATATACGTGCTGGCGCATATCTTCAGTATCTATATGCATACATTGCAGTATGTTTGTAGCGCACGTATGTGACGGTACCTGCTTTTGCTTCATTCGGGTTGGGTTTGCATTGCGACCACATGATGCAGTGCCAATGATTGGCGTCGCTGCAGTGAGGGTTGCTGTCTTGCGTGCTGTATTCGGAATGAAATTGAGCTGCTGCTGCTACGACTTTCTGCGGAACTGCTATGGCTTTCCATACCCGTGGTTTTTTTCGGTGTTTTAGTTCTGAAGAATTGGTGAGTGCGGCCGCTGTTAATTAAGTTTGTAGTTATTTCAAGTACGCAGGTTTGAAAATAATCGTACAAATATTACGAGAATTCGTCTCTTCGCTGTGCTGCAACTTTTGTGGCATGACTTCTGAGTACGCCTCTACAATAACATCCGATTTAAGTGTGCAGTTTATTCATCTTTTTAATGTGATAAGTAATGTCTTGTGAAAGTTTAGGAAACTTGGGCAAACTCTCTTGCGTGTAGACTCGGTGTACATTGATAGCCAACAATCGATATAGAGTTCTAAATTAACTATTATCAGGACTTGAAGATGACGACTTAGCTCTGTCGTAAGTCAGTGCACATTTGAGAGCGTAAAATTTCTCGTAACTGTTCGATAAGATGAATTATTACTCATTTTTCTTCTAATTCTGATCCACAATTCTCTTTCGTTCCTTCATTAAGAGGTCATAAATGCCTGTCTTCTTTTATCTTTTGAGCAGCACTTGCGAGTGTAAATTATTGCCTGGCTGTAAAATATTAACGAGACGGAAATGAGCGAGTGCTTATGTATTTCATACGCGATGTCACGCTGCAGCTTGTATTTCAGAGACCTGGGGCTCCTGGGCGCAGCGATAGGTTGCACTAGTCTCTAGTTATCGGGGCCCCTAGTTTTACTAGGGGCCCCGCACTCTAGCACTCTAGTTTTACAGCGATAGTGCTGTAAAACCTGCCTGCTCCGCTGGGTGTTGGGAAGCGTGTGAGGCCGCATTTGCGTTGACTGCTGCAGGTGTTCCACTCTGCTTGGTGGTGGGGTAACTGTTGAGTCACGCAGCGAACCTTCATCAAGGAATACCTAGTGGAACATATCGACTGCTCGGTTAATGATAGCTAATTTATTGTGCGGCGAAATCTTGAAGTCAGTTTGTTTTCATTCTGTAGGTTGATTGTGGTAAACAAAGTTTCATTGGTGAACAGTCGTGTTGTTCGCCATCAGTAAATGTTTCATAACTATACACGCAACATATGCGTGGTTTTATTTAAAATTGTTTAACTGATGTACTACTAACTCTGTTTAATTGGCACATAATAGTTTGATCCCATCGAGCAGTGTTCTAAAAAGCGCGTAATATTACGTACTTTCAGGGCATGATGTATTCATTCAGTAGTCACAATAATTATTACACTCTGTTCAAGATGATGATATTTAGACCCCTCATGAAAACATTTTTTTTATCTTTTTAGGACTCCTGATTATTGCTTGTCAGTCCTCTGTGCTAGCTTGCTTCTATGCCCGCTGGTGGTAAGTATTTAGAACTAATTTACAATTTTGTTTCACACGCACAATAAAATGTCCAATAATGCAGAAATTAAATGTGTCATTTTTCGTAATAATTTTTGTGTCGGAAGTTTCCTTAGATATGGGGATTGGATGCTGGACTTGTTGCGCGGCCGTATGGTGTATGAATTGATGTAGTCAGCGTCCTGCCGCCTGCCCCATCGACACAGCTCGTCATTTGACAACAGGCGCAGCTGAGGGGATGTTTTCCAGCCCCGGTGGAGCGGTGATGAACCCGCTTCATAGCAATATACGGAACCATTCCATTGAGCTAGACCATCTTATTCATGTCAATAATTTTAAGACCATCTCCAGTTGTGATGAAACTAGTGTAAACGGTCTAGAGAATATTTTTATCCGGCAGGTTAAACCCATTTTAAATGATGCCGACACGTGTGCACCGCTTAGTAATTTAGCGTAGATCCATTTTTTGTCCTATTCTAGTGTTCTGTCTTCATTGATGATTTTTCAAATTGTGTGTTTACCTATACAGATACTGAAGAGTATAGTATCGCTCGAAAGTTCTAATTTCAATTTACATCTATTTCCCATAAAATTTTCTTGCTGACTTTAGTGTTGCTATTTTTATGTCGTTAGCGATTTCCTTAACGATAACCAATTAGCTGAAATTTATCGTAGATCTGTCTTGCACAAGCGTTGCTAAAGTTTCATGGCAGCTTGAGATTATTATTACTCTAATGACAAATATCTAAATCCAAACTTTTTTTAAAGGGATTGTACAAGTCATTGATACTTTTTAGGATTTCGGAGAACGAAGAGTGTTTCTTCATGATGTGTGGACCCCAGACGCCCAGTTAAACTTGTCAGGTCGTCCGGCAGCCTCTCCTCGTTCCTTTCATTCGCGCGATTTGAGATTTGTGAGTGACGTCCGACTCGGATTAGGGTATCAGATTTTGATCAATATAGTAGACTGAAAGATGGACTGGCGATAAACGTTTGTTTCAAACCTAAGAACGTGCGGAAATAACTCATATATGTGATAAAGATCACTTCTGTCCTCTCTGTAGTTTGAATAAGTTTTGCATCGCTAGCTGGCTGAACTTGAACTTGGATTCGAGGAGGTATTTGTGCAGGCGCTACGATGCTAGTACTTCTCTGATACATAATCTCTGCTTATCTGATACTTCTCTGGGCAACATAATCTGCACAAAAACTACTGGCAAACACATTGCGATTTGTCCGTGTTTTACGTTCGATGTTATGTCATCAGGCGTTTGTCTTGCGAGCGTTGAGCTGGAGGACCCTCTGCTGTGACAGATACCGCTCCCGTTGAATACACTTGAACTATAAAGGTAAAAGCCAGGGTATGTCTTTATTGTGAAGGGTGAGTTATTGTTGTTTTAGAGTACCATCACGAAATTTTTAACTCAGCTATTCTGAAATGGTTCGTCTAAAATGAAGTTGAGATATGCATGCAAGGGCTTCAATGTTTACACACGGTGTTTGTGAGTGGTTACTTAACTCTGGCGTAACGCGCTGTAACTTCTTAACGTTATAAGGCACTCAATGTTCATCATAGCAAAAATTATCGTTTAAAATTCATCGGGTATACTTCTACGAACTTCGGAGTTTTGAATTTGATTTTTTGTGAACTTTACATGCATTTGCGAAGCTGAGTTTCTGGAACGATATTACTGCTTTGAGCTGATATTTTCTGAACTTCGTGACCCTTCCCACACTGTGCAAGTAATTAGTATTGGTTTGTATGAAATTTACATGTTTATCTAATGCTGCCAATAATAGTTCAGAGGAACTTCAAGGTAGTACGATACATGCTGGTTTAAAATTTTATAGCATTTTCCACTGAAATTTAGATCATCGCTATTGTCACCTTCCAAAACCATTCATTATTCACCGTAAGTTTTCCATGTATAGATAAGTGTTTTCTAGAACTAGCTGTTCTGGAAAACGTGTGTGTGTGTAGATTCGTAGAGGCGATTGTGCCTTAGCAAGGCGTTGTATTCCAACGATCGCGGTGTAAACTGACACGGCTGTACAAATACAGTTCACAGCAAGCTTGCGCGCACCGAGCTACGCCTGTGACTAGCTGGAGTGCAGTGCGCTGACCTATAACCTAAAGCATAAGCAATCTGGTTACATATATCGGAACGGAAGTTTGAAAATTGTTGGTATTGAGAAAAATTTCTTAAGATGGCTATGTTGAATTTCTGTGCGGGCGTGTGTCAGCATTACAATGAAGGAAGCGGCGTTTTCAGTTTGCCAATTTGAAAGTAATTCAGTTTTCGTTTTGAGTTGATCCAACGATGAGCTAGTCTTCACTGAACACCATGGACTGATACTGCTCAATTATAGCTAGCGAGCGAAAATGTCTTCGGTCGAATGATGCAACCCGTCCAAAGCCATGATCTCAATTTTTGCACCAAAGCTCTTGTGTACGAACAAATGTACAGCTCTTGTACCGAAGTGAAGCTCTGTACCAATGTAAAATTCTGTACCAATGTGAAGCTCTGTACCAATGTGAAGCTTTGTACCAATGTAAAGCTCTGTACCAATGTAAAGCTCTGTACCAATGTAATGTGAAGTTTTGTGATCCGAGATTGCATGCAATGCGTGATCGTTGTGTTAAGGTCGTCGTGTAATGGCGCGGGGGAAGCTTTTCAGAAGCTCGAGCTCATCTGCCCGTGCTTCTGGGACGCAGTTAAACTCTCTGTATGATGCACCGTCTTGTGTATTGTCTATTGTGCTGTACAATATGGGCCATTTGTTATTACACTACGCTGTAAAACTAACATTCAATGAGTAACGCTTAGGTTAGTGTAATGCTTAGGGCTTCTGAGCTATGATTTAGGTAGCAGAAACGCTTTAGAAATTTTACTTTCATTGCGTGGTCTATCAAGCGTGGCTTCTAGTGCTATGGAATCCACCTTGTGGCTCATTGAAATTCATTGTAGGTGATGATGAATAATTGTGGCTACTAGCAAAATTTATCTGTCCTGAATAAATTGAATTGAATTCAACCTATTGTGCACCCGAGTAAAGTGTGTGTTGCTGTGTGGCCTGCAGCTGTGTGCTCTTGTGTTGCATGTTGCTCTCACAGTCGACTACACTGAGCTTCGTATTGCTGCCCGCTGAGCGATGAGTTACGGTTCCAGGTGATACGCTGCGCTTTGGCGCCAGCGTTCCGTGGTCGCAGCGACTGTTGAAATGTGATTTGTGTGGCGCGTGTACGGTTTGGCGCGTGCACTGTTTGGCACGTGCACGGTTTGGCACGTGCACTGTTTGGCGCGTGCACTGTTTGGCACGTGCACTGTTTGGCACGTGCACTGTTTGGCGCGTGCACCGGAGGTAGTTTTATGCCCTTATGCATACTGCATACCTGCTATGGTTAGTTTTTTGTTGATCTTGAATTTAGAAATTGTGTAAGATCCGTTCTGTCTCGTCGCATAAAACAGTAATGTCAGATTCATCCCGCAGAGGGAGAAACAAACGAGTGCGTAGGTAATTTATTATTTTCCAAACAATGCAGAACTTCTATCGATCTAAC
Organism: Orchestia grillus; assembly: GCA_014899125.1. Taxonomy (NCBI): domain Eukaryota; kingdom Metazoa; phylum Arthropoda; class Malacostraca; order Amphipoda; family Talitridae; genus Orchestia; species Orchestia grillus. The sequence continues at coordinate 297 of VOMN01082842.1, read as the reverse complement.
ATCAGCCCCTCAACCGGTTCTTGAAGTTAGTCAGTAGTCTTAATTTCTCAAAACTGACTACCGTTTAATCAATTGCGTTGCTACTGCAATGACAAGTCTGAGAGCTTCAGAGAATATAAGAAATCACGCTATTTTGTAGCTATAGGAAATTTGAGTCTGAACCTTGGCATGTGATGGTCTCTTCTCCCCTGGCGGGCGTCTCGAGTGCGTCCAGTGACGTGCTGTTCGTGCTGGGATGGAGGCTGCAGTGTGTTGCAGTGCGGTGTGTTGCAGTGCGGTGTGTTGCAGTGCGGTGTG
>VOMN01082841.1:0-28907 GCA_014899125.1 Orchestia grillus | reverse complement strand
CTTAACACCTTATACATTTCAACTTTTTATATTCTCTTCACTACCTCGTATTTTATGCCTACCTGGTCACAATAATTCTACGTACGCATGCGCGTTTCCCAATCGGCGCCGGATTTGAATAGAAAGCGCTTGCAATGACAGTGCGCGGCTCTCGTGCACACCGTTCCTTGACCCGCCGCAGGCCAGTGTTGGCTAAAACCAGACTAGAAACTAATGATCGTCATTAAGCGAGTTAGCGTCCTTGTTAAAAACATGCCTAGAAATTCCGAAGCGCAAATTTTCTGAACTATGGATGAACTTTCGGGATTATTTGATTTGGCGGCAACTTTACTTCTTTCAATTTTCAAGCCTTCGTCGATATCTTTTGTTTGCCATTAATCCACTTCAATCGTAGATTGATCGATTCATCGTTCACTGTAATCCATGCTAAATGGTCTTCCCTTTTCATTTTCTTGGGTTCATTTCGCGGAGTTGCGGAGCTTTCTTGGGTTCATTCACGGAGATGCGGAGCTTTCTTGGGTTCATTTCACGGAGATGCGGAGCTTTCTTGGGGTTCATTTCACTGGGCTGGGGAGCTTTCTTGGGTTCATTTCACGGGGATGAGAAGCTTTCTTGGGTTCATTTCACGGGAATGGGGAGCTTTGAACCAACTAGCAATCAAGTCAAACTAAAAAATGAAAGTCTTGCGCATTTCAAATTTCGTGCTTTTTGCGAAGCGCTGTAGTTCCCCTCAAATATCCCCCTCAGTAAGGTTAGGTTAGGTTAGTTAGTCGCGTCTATCTTACGCTACAGGGACTGGCGTCCCCAGGGGCACTGTCAGGTCATCTCAGCTTTAGCTAGGACTTCGTGACTTCTATCTTTCGTGTCCACTTCACTTCTTTCCATTTTCATGCTATCTTCTCTGATTATACTTTATCTATTCTTCCTCATCCATCTTCACTTGCTGTTTCTATGCTCAGGGAATCTCGTGTGGGAACACACCTGGGCATAGATTCCACGTTTTCTGAAGTCCATACTAAATGATCCCTTCTTTTAGGTACCTTTGAATCATAATTCATGAAGGCCTTAAGCTAACATACAATATTAATAGTAATAATAATAATAATTGTAATAATGGGCTGCAATTTACGTCCACACCTAAGTGTAGCTGCATGGTTGTGCGTATTCTTTCTCATAGTGAAGTAGCGCCGCCTGCAGGTACATAGAATACGTCACGTCAGCGAGCGCACTCGCAGGCTCAGCACCCACGCGTAGCAGATATTTCAAGAGTCTTAAAGACTTAAAAGTTTCCTCAGGGTTGCCCCTACTCGGCTCAAGCGAGTAGCTCAGAAATTGTTTCCTCTCGAATTTCTTAAATCAAACCTGTTTTTTCGCTTTCGCTTTCTGCTCTCGTGAGGGTCGCCGAACGATATAATTTCCCTGTGTGTTTTCACCTGTGCAGTCTCAAATCTGTTCAATTTTTGTCGATTTCTGAGATAAGCTCACTGACATGCTGATGGCTGCAACACGGTTCTCAGTGATAGTTGTAAAAATACATTATCATGGCTGAGGTACCCTACATCTGTTCAGTTGTGAACGTATCTTTGATAAGGAATATCTACGATAATTATTCATCGTAACCGCTTTCATTAGTCGTAGCTTCTTTTAGAGCTCCCTGTAATTGGCCAATATTTATGAACGATAAAATGAATGAAAATTATTTATGATGTACTGTTTTCTATGATGTGAGTGAGTTTATCATCTGAGATAATAATTGAAGAAAGTAGGCAAACTTTAAGATTTTGACAAATGAGAAATATCAGACAGTGCAGGGTGTTTTCTGCAGATTAAGTGCATAAAGAGTAATTGTTAATGGATCTCTATTGTTTTTGTTAAAGGAGATATCTTCATCCATCGCGAAAACAATCCTGGATGACGGAGGCGGTTGCTGGGCACTGCTTCTCTCCAACGTGCGTCTCCCAGTCAAAAGCGACAATATCAGGTATGTCTGGATTATATTGAAACCAAAAGAAAATTAGATAAAATAAACCTGATTTTAGGTCGAGAAGTTTGTGAGTGGTGTTAGTGCGTCCAAGTTCACCCCCAGCCACTGATGCTATTACTAGTGCGTACGAGTTGTCACCTTCTGACTTCACGCACGGCTCAGCTGCACATTTGTCAGGTTCATCACCTTCAAATTTTTTCACGCACGTCGCCGTCACACTGAGCACTGTGTCCTGTTTGGAAGCAGGAGATTGTAAGAGAACCGAGATTGCTACCTGTCGCGCTATAGAGTCCGAGCGCTATTCGGAAATCTTTTGTGAAACAAGTTCATAAAAACGTTCTTCAAAATAGACTCAGGAAAACGTTCTTGAGAACGCGCCCAAGAAAACGTTGTGAAGAACACGGTGGAAAATGTTCTCGAGGAACCCAAGGAAACGTCCTGGAGAACAAGCCGAGGAAGACGTTTTGAAAAACACTTCCTGAAGGACATTTCGGAGAACATACCCAACAGAACATTCTGGAGAACACACATTATCCTTTTTCGAGTATTCAAGTATGGAGATACGCACATTGCAAGACAAACCTGTTCAGATACATAAGCGCCTCCACAACGATGTACGCGTGGAGGGTGTGAGACCTTTTTTCTTGCATCTTTTTTATAACTTAAGACCTTTTACGGTGTCGGGAATCATCGACTGTATTTTATTCGGCTTGCGAGATATGAAGACCCAGAGAAGCAAGACTAAAGGAAATTGGAGGAACTGGCGCTTGCTTTGGCGAGTTAGTCTCGGTAGCCGTCGACATCGCGTGACTTGAACAGGAGCTCAGCATCAGGTGAGAGATTATTTTATATTTTCTATTTTGTTGTTTAATTGAGCAATTATACTGTACGCATATTCAAAGAGTTGTCGTATTTCCATGCGCTGGGATAGTTGCCTTGAAAAAGTTAAGTTGCTCCTCCTAAAAAATTTCAGCTGTAACGTTTAAATCTTTAGCATAAGTGCTTCCTTCTCCAAAAGATGACATCAACAAAGCGGTACAGATCGTAGTATTTATACGGCCTTCTTATTTCATTCCTGTGATTTATGGTCACTTATAAGACCATAACATTATTTGACTCGGATCGTTATTCAAATGTAGTTGTTACTCCAGGGCCCAGCTGTGCATGTTTGCCATTAGACATTAGTGTCAGGGTGTTGAGATAGTGATGCAGCTTGATTGATTTCTCGTTGAGATCACTCTCATCAAGTGTTGATCATGCCCACGTGATCTAGTCTGAATTACTGGGAGAAGCGGAGGTATTTGTGTTATAGCAACATTCATCCTAAAAATTCTCTGTTAGGCTTTATTTCAACTTGATGGTGAACAAAGTAAAGTAACTTGAAATTTCTGAGAAAACTCTTTATCTTCTTTCTCGGAATTTGATCTGCTTGCCTAACTTGTTCCATGAAAATATTGAGAGCAGAGTGTTGAAACGTTTGACTCGTGTTACAGCTATTGGATTCTAATAAATTCCAGACTGAAATTTGCTAGCTGAATTCATTGACACTGTAACGATTCACCGTGATGACTCCTGAATTGTACTATCCTGGAGAAAGCTATTCGCTAAAAATATTTACGGCAAGGGTCGGGGGTGAACTCTAGGTCTCCGTGACGGTTCTGGAGAGGCCTTTTATTATCGAGTTCTTCATTTTCATGTCTGGAGTGTCTCTAATATGCAAGTTTTGTTTTACGATTGATTAGCAAATTCGCTATGCTAGGCTAACGTTTTCCACGGTCTGCGAGACAGCAACATTGTTCATTTTTTCGCATAGCTTATGAAACGAGAACTAATTCTGCATAAGCGATTGCGATGCATGTTTGCTAAGGCCATGCATGCTGTGTCTTCGCAAAAAAAAAATTGAATGAACTTGGAATGACTCAGACTCTTCATTTTTAACCAACTCGTGGTGTTTTCAAAAATAATCCTCAGATGAAAATTCAATAAACTCTTAAAAAAATAAATGAAACTGAAATTTTCAAAAATAAACTCTGATTGAAGACCTATTTGAATTTCTCTTGTCATAAATGCATAAAATAATTAAAAATGATTGCAGATTTATATTAGCCCCCAAATTTGATTTTTTTGATGTGAACTCGACACAGTGGCAGCGCGAGCGCGTTCGATGGTCTCCACATTTGCGCGCAGTGGCATTCAAATTTGTACCGATTTGGTCAGCAGCAGCCAGTGACGGTCGGGCCCAAGAAGTGAATATTTCAGTGACGGGCTTAGGTCGACGTGCGCATCATGGCGCCTGAGGTGCACTGCGACAGATTGGATGGCCAAATTTACGGTGGCCTATTTGTATAATACTAAAACTCGGATTACCTTGTTTACTTTTATCTTAATTGTAACCGTGCACGTTTTTCAGCAATAACATAGCGGAGAAATTCAAAATTCATATTTCACTAATTAAGCGGTTTTCCATTGTATCATAGTCACGCTTCACTGAGACTAAAGTGAATAAAGTTTTTTCTTTGGTGTAGGATACTTGTTAGGAAATAAAGTAGAATCAGATGCTCAACCAGGACTTTAAAATAGTGACCTTGCGGGTAGCGGGTGGCCTTGTATGATTTATTCTCAAATGATTGCATCCAATTTGAAGTAGGTAGTAATTCGGAGGAGATACATTGATGCTGAAGAAAATGATTCTCAGTACTTTCGTGTTTCGGATGCCAGTAAGTATTGTACCTACGTAGAAGAGCAGGGCCTCTCTCCTACAACCTAACTTTCGTGGGTGAAGATTTAAGTCTGGACATGGAGTATTCGCCCACCCAGTCACAAAGATGCCGCTATGTTGCGACACAAGTTGCGACTTGTAACCTCCTCCTCTTAGCAGCTAAATAAAAAATTTAGCCTATGTTGTCTTAGTGAATTTGGACGATGAAGTTTTGAACTTCAATCTTTCCGTGTTCAAAAATCTAACTCACTCACCACCTCTGGGACTTGCCACGCTCCGCTGAGCAACTGTATTGCAGAAATTGTGTTGGTTACATCGAGTGAAGCTCAAAATGCCGAACTGGCCTCTCTGCAACGTGCAAATCATCCAGTTTAGGTTGATCATTTTAGAGTATATCTTTCAGCACCGCAAGTGCAAAAAAATATACCTTCTATCCTGACATCACATGATATTTTTTGCATCTAATTCTCAATTTATTTTTAATGATACATACCGGCATCGTACATCAAAATTTCACCCAGGATTTCCCCCCTCCCTCTTTTCCCTTTACCGTCGTTAAATTATTCTCGGTGAGTAAACGCTGGAAATTTTGCAAGCTCCGATAAAACACGACTGCGTTCACAGCGTTGTGGCAACTTATGCTGCACTTTGCGAGCCCCAATTCTTCAAGGAAGTCTTGTGCGCTGGTATAAATTTACCTGAAAAGATTCAGGGATCCCGGCAACCCTGACTGGCAACTTGAGCTTCGGGATTTGTCGTGGAAGCGTACGCGCATTATCGATTTGCGAGGGCGGGCGCGCGGCGGAGACCGGTCTGGCGGCGCGAAATTCTGGTGGTGGCAGCGCTCGCTGTATCTGTCGGAAGGGGGAAGGGGGCATCTGCGTAGAGTGTGCGGCCTGTCGGCACCCCAAGTGGAGGTGATGCTGGGAGCCATCGCGTGGGGCAATCAGCTCTTGCCCCACGCAAGGATGACGGAAGGGAGAGCCGACAGATTCTTCTCAGCGATTCTGCTCAACCGTTCGCCACACGCAGCTATGCGTGGTATTCAAGTGACCGCTGCCACATTTCACGGGATACAGTCACCTCCTGAGCACAGTAGACATCTTGTATTATCTTTTTTTCCTTGTGTGATTGTCGAATCCATCACTGATTTTTCTTGGCAATTCTTCATAGATTGTCTAAAAAATCAAATAGCATCTTTTAAGCTCGTAGTGGATTTAAAGGTAATACCCTTAAAATATCACACATAAATGAGTTCGATTAAACAGGTGCAATTCTATTTATCGAGTTGTAGCCATTTTGTGTCCTTCCTGAAAAATTGGACCATCGTTTAAAAACTAGGGTTAGTATTACGACTAGATTCGAGCAGTACACATTTCAAGCGAATTGGTAGAACGAAGCTGCCCAGACGAGAGCAGTTCCTCCAGTGAGGAACGTACGCTCGCGTGCTCTCTGTAGGAGTTCCTGCGCGTGCAGCAACTCAAACCCGAGTCTCTGGGTACGATTACGCGTGCAACTATCACGCATATGCTAAAACCTCCACCAACGTTGGTGTCTCCTCAATGCGGCTCGGCCTGGTGTTGAGGCGGAATTGCATCGAGACTCCTGCTGCACAATGGAAGTTTTAGTTGTCTGTGACTTGGAGCGAGTCGATTTATTTGCCGGAGATTGGTACTAAGCTTTGGCCCACAACTGGTTTCCGTGAGCTGTTCATTTAAGGGTATTGTTTTGCTGTCGAGTGCGATGCGTGCTAAACCCTTGTGTCCGAGAGAGGGCTCCTGCATGGAGACATTTTCATCATATCGTCGGGAACGGGGTACCCGCCGAAGAAAGTTCGCATACCGAAGCTTATTAAATAGGTGAGGAGTTGTACCGATTGTCATTGTGATAACCAGAACCGTTTCGTGCCTCAGGACTACTAAGAGGCATCTCTAAACATTGTAATATTACCAATTCTAGGCAGAAGCCGATGTAAGCTCAGATTTGCTTGCCAAGCAAGGCTTTCCCTTTTTCTAATTTCTTCAACTGTGAAGACGGTGACGTCCTGTTCTAGGGTCGGTGATATGGTGTCTGTCGACTACATTAAATACGGTGTCTATCGGGAATCCTGTGTGAGAGCACACCTGTGCATAGATTCTGCGTTTCCATTAACCACATCGTCTTGCATCACACAATTCACCTCGTGTGATTCAAAATTTAATACAATAAATTATTTTCATATTTTATTCGTTTTGAGCATTTGATATCACCCCACACCGTTCAAAAGTTGAAACTTAAACTGTCCGCGCAACACACGGACATGACAACCATGACAGAATCTTTTGCTGAGCCCTACTTGTGAACAAATCTAGGCGAATTTTTCTTGAATTCTCCTTAACTCGCAGCTTCAGTCTGGCGTTCGTGTCGCTGCTGCCGTCCAGAGCCCTGGACCTGGCCGTAGCAGCGCCGCTGTCCAGCGCAGACGCGCGTGACAAGCGAGCAGGAGGCGCAGGGCTGTAACGCGGCAAAAGGACGCGTAACTGCATATTGGCCAGGCCGCGCGCAGCTGGTCGCGCCGTCCTCGCCTTCCAAATTCCGCCTACAGCGGCAAAAATTGCGATTTAAGGAGCCATATCGCGCGTGGATTTTTTTGCTTACATCGCTTTGAACAGTTGAGAAGGACTCTTTTATTGACTCAATAAATTGTCTGGCGTAACACTGCTGAGAACACCAACCAGATCACTTCCTTAACCAGCAGTTTGTTGTTCTTGGCGTACTGCACTCAAAATTCATGCTGGAAAAACAATATCGCAGGAGAGTATTCAGTTGCCTGTGGTACTTTTGGATGAGAATTTCTCAGTCCGCATTCGTATAGGATAGGCCAAAAGCAATAGGGTTAGATTATTTAGGCCTATCTTATGATACGAGAACGCGTCCCCAGGAGGATACTCTTCGGTTCTCTCAGCTCTGGTTCGACTTTCAGGGTTTCTATCTTTCGTACCCACTTTGCTTCTTTCTAAATTCATTCTATCTATGCTGATTATTCTTTATCCTTCTTTCTCTTTTTTCTTAACTTGCTGTTTCTATACGAAGGGAATCCTGTGTGAGAGCACACCTGCGCATAGATTCCACGTTTCCTAAACTCCTTACCTAACGGTCATTTCTTTTCGCTCTTTTCATATCGCATTCCAAGAGGCTAGGGAGCTTTAACACGTTGACTCCGAAGTGGGTCATATAGGGTACACGCGATCATCTAACCTAACCTAATGTAACCAAAGCACTATCATGTATAAATACAAATTTTCGAGTTATCTTAAAATTTGTGTTCATCAATCGAATAAGCTAGTTCTGATTAGAAAGAAAATTAATAGAGTAACTAAATTTGTGAAACCAAAATCCTTCATCTTTAAGTTCACAGTAGAGATATTTGTCGGCATGTAATTTTACCTGTGTGGAGAATCGGAGTCAACGTGTTAAACTGGCTAATAATCTAATTTGATCTTCAGAAGATTCGTCACACTTTGTGAGATACTCAGGGCTGAAGAACAAAAGTATAAAAGTGGGGCGAAATGCATTCAAGACAAGCACCGAACTCGTGTTGAAGTACACCTGTGAATCGGATGCGGCTTCGTGAGTTGTTTCCTCCACGGACCCACTTTTGCGCCACCTGCTGGGGCACCTCAGCGCCGCGGAACTCGCATCGCGATACAGGCGCGTCCAGCAAAACAAGCTGAATTAGAGGGAGCACTAAATCCTCGCAATCAACGGAGATCTGTGGCACAGCGGGCCAGACGTGGCTGTAAGGGTGGTGGCAGTGCACTGTGTTGGGACTGTGCACTCGGCGACCTGGTGTTGTGTTGAACACCTCTGTGTTGTCCAGTGGTGTTTCACTAACGAATATACAAAACTTGGTTCTAATACTCGACTTGCAAGTCGCGTGGGTAGCTTCGAGTTGAACACGCACAATCATTTGAAATTCCACGTTACTACTACTTCTTGCACTTCCCTTTTCATAATGCAATTGATGCTACGGACGCGCGAGTAGCTTGGTATAAGCCGAAACAAAAATTTTTCCTCCGATAACCTGCAGCAGGTTCATGATTTGGACCACGAGTTGAAGTATTTACTTGGTACTGAGAAGTTCCAGCAACTCGAGAAACCTGGTCTAAATCGTTAGTGCCGGCTATGCAATGTACACAAGGTGCTCGAGCCGAGAGCGAACAAATCAAGCTTCAGTGAAGCTGGAACTTTGTGGCGCGGAACATCATTACTTCATGTCGACAATAGGCTGCGCGGGGCCAAGTCTCTTTCTCAAAAAATATACGGGAAAAGAAATGAAAAGCTGATATTTGTGTATGTTGCCGTCATGACGCACTTCTTCGTCAAGAAGACTCTCGAGCGAAAGAAAGTTTGTCGTAGCTCTCCTCTGCCTAGAGACCTAATGATCTGTGAAAAGCAGCCAAGTTTCAAGAGAAACAAGACTGTTTCACGCTTGCTTGCGTCGTTGCAAACACTCGTATGGACGGTCCGTGTTGTCTGATCCCTGTTTTCGTGTTCCAGTACAAAGGCTAACAGGAGTTTGTTTTGCATTGTACATTTATTCCCTTGTAAGAATCTAACTTTGTGTTCCTAATTGACAAGGCGTATTCTTTTTATAAACCCACCCTTCACACTCAAATAAATGCAAGTTTAGAAATAGTGTCAAAATTTACAACCTACGTTTCGTCCTCCGTGTATTCCGTCGCGAAGTTGCTTTGAACATCACCTGAACGATTGTTTTCGCAAGATTTGGTTCTCCGCCCTGAGTTCTGATGTGTTGGATGTGAAGGACGCCGTCATGTGTTGCACTCGGTCTCCGTGCGACGAGATGGTCCAGCAAGCGTGGGACTGGCGACGCTCGACTTTCTGGACCAACTGTCGCAGAAAAGTGAAGCCGTCATGCTTTGAGGGAAGATTGAAACTCAGGTTGCAATCTTCAGCGGCTTCATGAACACCAGGGCACGTCTGTCGTTTGTCAAGCACCTTGACCATCGCTTTCGTAAGTAAAATGTTCAGAAAATTTCACGTGAGAAACAAAGGCCGAAGCGTTTTCTAAAAGCGACTGTCAGGATATTTTTAAACTTAACAAAGAGCTTGGATGCACGTGACAAATACATTTTTGTGAAAAAACTCTTAGGTGTTCTTGGTATAAAAAAGAACGAAGAAAAAAAAAAGATTGAGAGCATCAAGTTTGCATGAGAGTTTGAGAGTGAAGAAGCTTTTTTATAATCCTTTTCTACGCAGTACGTCATCAGCAGATTTAAGCTTAGGGAAAACATTTTCTCACGTATCCTGGATTTCTATAGAGCAAATAGACCGATAAATATCTAAGCAATCTTTAACCTCGTACGTTGGAAACATGAATCACAAACATGTCTTTATGGCATGAAAATAGCCTTAGGTTATGGCATGAAACAGCACGTCCATTTGCTTTTGAATTCGAGCGAAGCTTCATATGAAATTCCAGGTGCATGCAGCTGAAGCGGCGCGGTCTGAGGGGCTCTACGTAGAGGGGCTGCTGCAAGTCGCGTTTGTGCGTCACCTTTCGGCCATGAATGTTGGAGTGGGCAGCTGCGGGAGTGCATGTGAGGTGGCAAATTCCCGCAGAGGGGAGGAAGAGGCCAGCAAAAAAAGGAGCAGCCAGATTGGCGTAGTTTGTGACACGATCAGTTTTGGAGGAGGCGCTAAGCGAGCCTCCTTATTGAGTTAAGAAGCAATCTGTGGAAGTTAGCGTAGCAACGCCGGCAAAACACGCTCTCGAGGGGTGGGTGGTGGTGTATTGGCTGGTATCTGGTCTGCACGGGCACCTGGTCTGCACGGGCACCTGGTCTGCACGGGTACCTGGTCTGCACGGGCACCTGGTCTGCGCGGTCAACTGGTCTGCACGGTCACCTGCTCTGCGCGGTCAACTGGTCTGCGCGGTCACCTGCTCTGCATGGGCACCTGGTCTGCGCGGTCACCTGGTCTGCGCGGTCGCCTGCTCTGTGCATTTCTGTAACTCCTGACACTACACTTGCATTAGTAATTAGCAACTCGCATCACTTTTGTAAGCAAATAACTTATTTACGCTAATAAGATATGCATGTTCGATCGCACTGTAATTATTTGTACATTTTTTGTCATTTTTACTAGCCTATTTATTCCAATAGCACAAGGCATATTTATTTAACATTTTCTTGAGGAAATTGTGTATCAGTGCGTTCAGGGTATTCTTGCAGTATGAAACGCGATCGAAGAGGCAAAGCGGCCTGAACTTGTGCAAAATTAGTAAAAACAATTTCCTTGATGAGCCAAAGTTCAACACCGTCCTTGTTCTACTGACGAGTTAACTGCTGAATTCACTGAATAACAAATGACGTGCCGAGTGTCCCGAAAAATGAACTCACTCTATGGCTTCCCATAACTCGTAAATTTTTGGCTTCTTTACAGGATGAAGTAGCCTATGTTGTTTTGTTACTAGGGTAATATTACTGGTATTATCTTTAGTTCAACTCCCAATACTTGTCTCTAAGTGAATCGGCACATAAGTCTGGCTAAAATGAATGAGGAACAATCATTCAAAAAACCGAGTACATTTATTAGGTCTCCCCCTTGCTCTCAGCACGAGCTGAGGAGCTGCGGCGGAACAAAATGGTTAACCCAGATCGCGGAAGTGTCGCCTGGAGGCAGCCCTGATGAGATAAGCAGGTAATGAGTGGCGTGATGAGGTTCTGCTGTGACGGTGTGGTCGTCTAAGCAGGTAATGAGTGGCGTGATGAGGTTCTGTTGTGACGGTGTGGTCGTCACGAGGGGGGGGGGGCTGCTAGCAGGGTCAAGTTCCACCCATTTCGAGTAGAAGAGCTCCCAACCAATTCTGAAAATTTCGGAAATGCATGTAGTCTTCACCACTGCTGGCGACTTACAGAGTTTATATATCGCAGGTGATGTTTAAGCGCAGCGAAAAATCACAGCAACTGAATATAGACGTGAAACGTGACCGACCATATTTTTTGAAAGATCCCATGTGTAGTTCCACTCTTGGAATTCCTTGATGGACGACGATGCACAACTTAATAGGAGTGAGGAAGGGCGAATTTCAATCTCGCGAGCGCCGGCGNTGAGGCTGACTAGTGGCGGAGTGTCGCTGGTTGAGGCTGACTGGAGGCTGACTTGTGGCGGAGTGTCGCTGGTTGAAGCTGTCTTATGACGTTGACGACTACTTGGAGCTGTAATCACAGGTCAAAGGCACGGCGGGTCTGGGCTGTTTATGGCTGTTGTTTGAAGGAAGCCCACATGTCACACCTAGCTAATTTCCAAACGGCTTGCACGGATTTTGAACTCGGAACTACCTGGGACCTAATACTTGTGCTGCAAATTTTTTTAGTACGAGAATTAGACGATGGTCCATTCTAGTTTTCCGATCACAAAAATCTAACCTTATTCTATTTTGTAATTCCTAAAGCTCTTTGATGGATATATTTCAATACTAAACAATCATTTTTCCGTATGATTCCATTTCCAAAGGACGGTATTGATGCATTTGAAGTGTTGATGGTTCCAAAAGATGAAGCTTGCGTCTGACGCGAGAGCTGGAGTCCGTGTCTGTCTCTGACTACGAGAACAAATTGGTTCGCTCTCTGGGTAAATTGAGTTCCGTTCCCAATAGCTTTTGTAAGAGGAAAAGATCGCTGTATGACACCTGCTCTGGCCTCAAATGTTGACCATCATACGAACCAGAAGTCGTGACCTCGCAGTGTAGGCTTGATTTGTCTTCCATTTAAACAGACCCTTGTTGCTCACCGGTGTGATCGAGGCTACGCCCTCACCTGTCCCCAAAAATCTATCGCAATACTAGAATGATGGGAAATATTCCCGAGGCAGCTAATAAACGGTCGACCGCCTGTGAATTGTGTGCCTTGTTTACGAACTCCCAGCGAAATGAAGTGATTTTGGTCGCATATTGCACTCGGTGTTTCCTGGCTTCACTACACTACACACCTGCCCGCTGGCAGCGAAGGGTATGATGTACCGCTGTCTTTCAAGTCATTCACCTTTTTCTCGCGTTGTTCACTCCGTGCAACGTACGCATCATACCGAGACGTCATGCAACGGCGTCAAGTTTTTCATGAACCCAGAGATGAAACTCGTGCTGAGCAGCACTCAATTATAAGGTACCATTGTCGTTGCCGCCGTCTGCTGGCGAGTACGTGCCACTCGTGCAAGGTTTCCTTTAGTATTGCAACTTGAGTATTGAGGCCACTCTGTGCCCGTTAGTACCTCGTACTTTACAATAACAAGCTCCTTTACGGCTAGTAAAAATGAAAAATTTAACAGGGTAATTTTACGAAAGGTAAATTATGATGGAAAAGTGAGAAAATCTGTTTCATTGTGAAATATGCGTAACAGATCTTCGAATTTATTTAATTATGAGGCGACACCCGGTGACCATTTAGCACTTGCATAGTCGTGAAGGACTGAGCTACTTCATCCTGTTTTGCGTAAACATATGACTGCACATTTTAACTAATTGGTTGTTAATGAGAAATTACCTTTGGTAATTAACACTGTTGAAACACTTCTAACCATTATTAATGAAGGAAATTTTCCTGCATATTTTTTGTTCATTCAATAATTTCCATATACTGTCGTCTCCCGCGTAGAGTGCGGGATCAGTTCCTGCCGCTCTACAGTCGACCTCCACATAGAGCGGTATCCATTAGAGTGAGCATCAATAGCACGAGCAAAATTTGTCATTAGAAGCAAATAGAGCGTGTTATAAGAAGTAAATAAGAAGATAGAGCAATTGCTTGCTAGAACCGATCGATTGCTTTATACTAGAAGACTATACTTTTGTTTATAATAAGGTCCTCTCCAATCGCAAGCTTGGGAAATGTACCTTTTCAATCACATTGATTATCAACTTCTCCCACAGGTTTGACGTTCTATTTCATCGTAATATTTCACAGTGAGTGAATTTCTGTTAATTGTTCAATCGGACGGAAATTTTCAGTCGAATACCACGGAAGCGAAGTTCATAGGAATTTAAACGTCGCGATGTCGAGCTTTGTTAACGGGTCAGTGCCTCCGCTTGTTGCTCATCTTACTCAGCGTTGTTCTGCTGTTCTTCTCGCAGTTGTAACTACTCGACAACATCACTGTGACTTTCATCAAATGTCATCTAGCTATTTAATTTGTGAACCCTAGACGCTGCAAACCGTTGCATTGTAGCCAAATGATACTGGCATCATTGTACTAACGATGATCACCGTAATTCTAAATAGAAAAATATTAACAGTAGAATAGTAGGTTGCAAGCGGCAGCGGGAACCACGGCCCTTTGTTCGAGCGCCGCAACCAGGCCGCTTCCGTTGTGGCCGGGCGATAAGAATGATAACGCCGACCTCGGCCGGTCCTCTCCAGTTGGGCTCAGTTCTTTCCCTCAAACTAATTTGCGGCGCAAACTTGGCGGTGCCTTCATTTCCCACTCGAGCGCCGCGCATCTCCGCGCTATTCACGCGCATCTCCCACTCTGCAGCCTGGGACTTTTTTGGAAACGAATACGTGTTTATCGAAGTCCAACTTGGGGAGCAGCCGTTGCTGCCTCGGCGTACCGTTGCTGCCTCGGCGTACCGTTGCTGCCTCGGTGTACCGTTGCTGCATCGATACACGGTTGCCTTTGAAGTCGAACTGATCAGAAACGATAAAGGCGGAGTACGATGAAATTCTTCAGTCGTGGAGTGCGGCAAAAGATGTTGTTCCCGCCAAACTTCCCACTGCTTGAAACGCTGCGTAAACTGATGGGAACTTCATTGTTCAGCTCCTGATAGCGGTTTCAACTCCAGTCTCTGTGTTGCGACGTGTTTGGTGTGTTGTGTTCGGTACGTACAAGCGTCACAGCTCTGTGGTTTCACCGCCCGCCACAGCCGCCCCCGGTCGACCCCCAATTATCACCTCATCAATTTTACTACGCAGATTATTTTACTACCTGGGTGCGAGCGCGGCGGCCTAAGGACGGTCCTTCTGCCCCACGCCTTCTGATGTGGCCCCGTCAAATGGGAGCTTCCCCTGGAGGAAGGGAAAAGTCTACCCCTTGGGACCGTTGCTCTCCTCCCCAGAGACGCCTCTTCATCGTCGGCAGATTGGGAGAGGAAACGCTAGAGGCCCACCGCATTGTTGAAGAAATTAATGTCAGAGAACAGGATTTACTCGTAGTTATTTTAATTAAAGCCTCAAACAACTGGGCGTAAATTTATCGTTATGACAGAATTTGGCTGCTTGTTAAAATCTCTGAAGTGAATATTGAGTGCAGTATTGGCTAAGTGGTAAGTGGTAAATATTAAGCTTATTTTGGGCTACATGATGAATATTGAGTACAGTATTTTTCATGAGGTTAATAGAGGGTAGTATTGGCTATGAGGTGAATAGAGGGTAGTATTGGCTATGAGGTGAATAGAGGGTAGTATTGGCTACGAGGTGAATAAAGGGTAGTATTGGCTATGTGGTGAATAGAGGGTAGTATTGGCTGAGGTTAATAAAGGGTAATATTGGCTATGGGGTGAATAAAGGGTAGTATTGGCTATGAGGTGAATAGAGAGTAGTATTGGCTATAGGTGAATAGAGGGCTATGTGGTGAATATTGCGTGCAGTATTGGCCATAGGCGACTATTGAGGGTTCCGCTGGCCAGCAATAAGTGCGATGTTACGATTGATGCCATAATGCCACGTGTGAGTGACGTACGACACATCAGAGAGGTACGACACATCAGTGACGCACGACGCATCAGTGACGCACGACTCATCAATGACGTACGACGCATCAGTGACGCACGACGCCTCAGTGACGTACGACGCATCAATGACGTACGACGCATCAGTGACGCACGACGCCTCAGTGACGCTCGCAGACTGGGCTGCGCTCGTGAGCCCATTGCGAGGCGACGCTGTCACCGGGACACGATCTCAGTGGAAGCAGTTGAGCTCATTCATCAGCTCACACGATAAGTTCACGATCCCTACCATGCGCTGCATCATCTACTTGTGTTCTCATCAATTTTCCTACTTCGAATGATCACTGAGCTCATAAACAGGGCATAAAATTAATTTAGGTTGAATCTAATGAAGTTGCATGCTGGGTATTGTCAGATAAACGTCTGCTGGAGAGAAGTCTCGTCTCGTGCGTGAGAAACAGCAAGTAATGAAGAAGATATTCTCCACGATTGGCTCAGGTTCTCTACATTGGCTGCACCTTTCAATTCAGGCTTCTTCCTCCGCATTTCTGTAGCGAGTGTAATTTAATATACTTCATGGATAGCACTGGTTCCACTACAGCATTTAAACAAAGGTTTTCTCATGCAACAATTTTGGTTAAACGCCGGGCTCTGTCAGTATTCCCGTTGAATTATAAAAAAGAATGATGCAGCGTTCGCTAAAACATGTCTGAGATTTTCTTGCGAGGATGGGGCTGTTATTCTTTACATTTCGAACTCGGTTTCCCGTTACATTTTTGTTAAATTTTCCGGCGGCGCATCTTCACCTCTGTTTATTATGGAGCAGTGTACCCTGCAGTGCACGTGCCTGTGTTCATAATTGTGATGCAGTGCTTTAAATTGGAGCAATGTTCTTCACTTTGTGTTACTTCCGCATAAGTTAACAAAACGCAAACTTGAAGTCGTTAAAAAGAGAAGATAGTTCCATGATACTTTGACAGCATTATTTTGTGTGAAGATCGTAAGAAACATCCAAGATGATTATTTTTGAAATATTTTTCATATCTCAAACGTTATCCCGAACTGAGTGCAATCATTAATGTCAAAGCTGTGTCTAAAGCATTCTACGGTGAGCATAACAAAACGACCAAGCGTAGTATTATTCCAACTTGGTCGTCACCCTCAAGTCCAAACAAGTTCACTCTCATATGGGGTGATTCCTCGACCTGAGGTTGACAATGAGCACCTCTTGCTTTTGTGCTGGGATCAAAAGCAGGTTGAAGTGGTGGTGTTTGCGGTGGTGTTCGCTCGCCAGCGCTCGGTCGTCAACAACAGCCAACTTGAGCCGTCGAGTGCTCTCGTGGGAGAGATCTGAGATGCGCCAGTTTTCCAAGAAATGATCCCAATCAGTACCATTGAATTCATTTTTCTGTGTTCTGTCCGATTGCTGAGAGATTCTTCAAATCAGACTAAGTATGCATGCCTTCTGGACGCATTTGACAGCATTTCTTCGACGCATTTCTCGGAGAGATGTAGAGAAAACAATCCTGGTTTGATGCAAACGTAGTGCCTTGTTGTTCTGCCACGATCTCTGCTGTACAATGGAGGAAGAGAGAACATCATGACCGACGCAATAGCTCTGATGAAGCATGATTATCTATGCTCTATAATGAATATTTCACTCTTAGGATTTTGAACTAAACGGAAACATTGCACAGTCATCGAGTTTATGCTTTTAATGCGAAGCTACGCTGTAATCAAATGTACTCATGNGAGGTTTCGTCTGTCCTGTGTTTGTTCTCGATGGGACCCTCCATGTCGCCATCAATCGCTGCAGAGGCCTCGCGCTCCTGCCTCATTAATGATGATCAGATGGAGAATCAGTAAGTTGCACACCCTCACAATGCCGCTGGCGAGGCACATCGTTATGGGGTTGCAGCACCCGCTGGTGCCTCGTGAGCCACAAACGCCTCTGAAGGTGGCTTGAGGGCCTGTAGAGGGCGCTCGCCATGCGTTGTGTCCATGTTACGGCCTCACATGGCCACATGATGGCCTCACATGGCCACATGATGGCCTCACATGGCCACATGATGGTCTCACATGGCCTTCCGTTGTCATAGGTTGCAGTTGCAATTCGGTGCTCTGTGTAGCTGACGGCGTGAGATTATAGCGTCACATATGCACGCACCCGTTAGCCGCTGTCCGCATCCGTACCAGTACGTGTCCATGCCCTGGTTGCTGCATTCAAACAATCACTGTCTGCTACATCGATCGTGTGGATGCATCACCCCCCCTCTCCTGGGCAGTAAACGGTTCAGGAGAGGAATTCTTTATGCTTCGAGAGGTCCCACATCTCCACGCTGGAATTACACGTGGTGTTGACGTACAGTATCCTCTCGCCTAAATCAGTTAAAATACTATCGTCATTTTTCTCTCTTGCAAACTCGTTCGGTGATTCTGTCGTACCCAGAGATCTCATCATTAGCGTCGTCTTTTCAATCTAATTTTAGTGCTTCAATGCCATTTTTATTCTTGGCGAGTCGTAATTGAACCGCATATGAGAGGCGCATTGGATCACTCACGCGCAGCGGAAATCGCGTTGAGTGATCATTTATTTTTTACCGCTAGATTGAGAATATAAAGATTTCTCCACGACTTCATGCAGCGTCGATTCCATTCTAGTGAGTACAATAGTTTTAATATTACTTAAAATGTATTGACTAACCATGTGTAGGATATCTATATGCTACGTACATTGATATTTTCCATGCTAGAGGCATTATTAATTCAAGTTAATAACATTATTGTTGATGTTCTGTATAAGAATGAATAAGTTATGGTTTCTCTAATAAAGTAGCAGACCATTTCCCTCGAGGCCGTCGTAGTCTCCCAAGTCAAGAATCCTCGAACAGTATGTTGCCGAGGAAAAAACTAATGACATAATTCAGAAATGATATGAAGGACCGAAACTTATCAATTATGCATGATAATGCTTTGGTACGAACAATTCAATCGTTTCGAGCGCTTATTGCACTGGCTCGTTTGTTGCGTACTCTAAAAGGACCGCCGATGAAAGCAGCTTTTAATGAATTAAAGAATTAGTTGAGACAATAAATGGCGAAAGCTATCAGGTCCCGGTAATGGAGCCTGAGTTGCCGAGCAGGACGGCAGCGTCGAGTATTTTGCTGAGGCTGGCGTCAGAGCCTAATGGAGGGATCGAGGCCCGCTCAACTGGGGATACCGCGATCCGCAGACTTTTTAGACACGTTGCCTTAAAGCCTCTTATTACGGCAGCAGC
The DNA here is from genome assembly GCA_014899125.1 of Orchestia grillus. Lineage (NCBI taxonomy): Eukaryota > Metazoa > Arthropoda > Malacostraca > Amphipoda > Talitridae > Orchestia > Orchestia grillus. The sequence goes on along the minus strand of VOMN01082841.1, from coordinate 10,204 downwards.
ATTTAGTCGTCCGTGAGTCCGCGGGAGCTGCTTAGCCATTACTTAGGAACGTACTTACATATATTGAAAAGGTTACTGCGGCTACATTAATGTGCTGTTCAAGGAGTGCCTGCATAGCTGCATAATCCGCCTCGTGCGGAGCAAGGAGGGACTGGGTAGAAACGCGGAATTCCGGAGTAATCTTGAAGGCGGCAGCTGTTGACGTGCAATTGTGGTAACCAGGCTGCTATCGTACTCGATTTCTATACATTTTGAAGTCTGAGAGAAAAAATCTATAGACTTTAGCGGAGTTATGAAGCCTAAAATGATAAAGAAATTGATCAGTTTTCTGCGAGGACAGCTGCGCGCCGAGCAAGGCTTGTCCCTCGATTTCTACAGCAAACATAATTATTTTGAAGTGCGTCTGTATACACATTAGATTATCACTGATCTGTATCTGGATCACTGATCTGGAAGTTAACTCAAGAAAATGCTCTCCCATATCAGACTATGTACAGAGCATGTATCCTGCGGGTTACTTGTTTCCGAATTTGAAGTACAGTTTACTGTAAAATTTGTAGTTGAAATGAACGCTCAGAACAATTCCTTGTCAACTAAGTCCAGTGCGCAAAGCTCGTCATGACGTAATCATTTGACCTGGCAAGTTGTAAAAAATTTATTGCAGCAGAAAGCAAAGTTGCAGTGCTCGGAATACTTAGACGACGTGCGCCTCGACAGCATGTGCACGTGCACTCACTCATCCGCGTTTGTCTTTAATTTTCACCCATTAAAGCAGGAATTTTATGTTTTAATAAATTGTGAGGATTTTCAAAACGTAGCTGTTTGTAGATCATTCGTGTCCGATAAATAATATAATGGAAAAACGTCGTCCAGATGAGGAAATAAATGCTGCGTTAGGGAGTCATGGAAAATTAGAACTTAAATTAATCTATAAATAGGTTATTTCAGTAGAATAATGTTGCAGCTCTGTGTTATCAACAAGTTCTCCCTATCCGTTACTACTGGTATCAGCGATTTTATTCGGTGTTATCATCGTCAAGCGCGTATAAAAATAAACGCTCTGTAAAATGGGTTCAATTCTAATCTTACCGAACTATCATAAATTCATTGGAAACAAGAGTATTGAAGTATTGTACTGCAGCTCGCTGGGGCAAGACACTGGCTGCTCTCACCATGGTTGCACTACGCAATTCCACCATGGCTCTTGCTGGGTGGTCCCTTTCTCCGTGACTGCGCCTTGTTGCTGTCTTTACCCTACTGCCGCCTATTGTGCACGGTGTAGTAGCAACGTTTAATGAAGCGAGCACTTGTTCCATGAAGCACCTAACATCGGGGTGGTTAAGATGAGCTCCGCACAGCGACAAACTCACCTTTTTGCCGAATTGGTCAATGTTCAGGAGTCTCGGTTCCAAGCACCATGGGGTTTTTGCTAACTNTAACGAGAAAATTTATCGAACAGCTTCACTTTTGCTGGTTGCGTTTTCATACGACGAATGTTCATTTAAAAAAAATATATTTTACAAACCGACACAAGCAAAATATAAACGGACATTCCGCCAACGTTGATTATTTTAACCATAAAGTGCTGTTAGTTCACAGGGATCATTTCTGAGCAAAGCAAAGAATTGTTATTAGCGAACTGATACGTTCAAACTTTGAAAAAGCGAAATGGTTGATTCGGCAGCGGTGCAGTACGGAGGTAGGTGAGGGAGAGAACTGGAGTTGGGTGTCGTCACGAGGCTGACGTCTGGAGTGGCCCCTGCACCGAACTGAGCGCTCGACTGGCTCAGACGCTCCGCTCTTGCCACCGTCGTCCAACTGTGTGTGCTCTCACTATTTGGTCAGCTTTCTTCGTGTAGTTCCAGCCGCACTCATTAGAGTGGTGAAAATATACACGAGAGCGTTTCACTCGCTCAATATCGAGTATGAACACAAGAGTTCGCCATTTTATCCCTAGCGATACAGAGTGAGCCTGCGACTCGAACAAACCAAAGCTAAGAGTACGATCAACGGGACAGTTTCTGCAGTACTCGAAGTATTAATGAACATGAATGTAAAACCACAGCAACAAAAGCTTGCATGTAAATGACATGAATATCTCGCTAGGCCGTTGATATTGATCACGCGGTCGTCACACAATCTGTCGGAGTTGGCGTTCTGACCACCATCTGATTTTAATTTCTTCCTAGGATTTGCATTCCAACCATCTTTCAAAAGATTTCTGAGCAAGCAATGCATGAGACTGCGTTAGTAAATTATTCCGCCTCGGTGTATCTCAACTGGGATCATCGGAAGACTAGGATCGGAAGGACGATTTGAGCGAGTATCTTAAACGGGCTCATTTACTTTTATAATTATGAGGGCCACTCGATTTAGTATAACGAGCGCGTCAAACCTCGACACTCATTCACTTCGTTGGGTATTACCTCGCGATCCGAAAAATATTTGGCCAAAATTGCTGGGTTAAATCATTGTTATTTTATTGGACAATTTCAGCGCTGCGGAAATTCGCCTGCGCATCTTTTTTACTCGAGCCAGGTTGTTACATCCTAGATGTTGACGCGAGAAACGAAATACTTTTATGTTATCCCTTTCTTGTGAGGGACAGTAAGGGATAATTTTTGGATATCATTGTTAGTAAACTCTTTGCCTCGTCAAATGTCGGATTTTTCTCTGCCGGGTCACAAGACCAACGGTGTTGCTGTTACCTGTTCGGTTTGCAGCTGGTATTGCATTTATATTGTCGCTAGATTAGTTAAATCTGTCTATTGTGTGCCATTGAGATTCGCGACCACAGGGTATACAGTTGAGTTACGTCAGCTATAGAACTTCCGTCTTTCGTGTCCATTTTTCGTCCCTTAGTTTTCATACCTTCTTCGCTATCTCTTCTTTGTCTTTTCTACCTCTTCATTTTTAACTTAGGGTTTCTATGCTCAGGAAATCCTGTGTGGAAACACACTTTGTGCACGGATTTCCCGTTTTTTACAGTCCATACTAAAAGGTACCTTCGCTTTCGGTGCGAAATCGTCCTCACCATTGATGCTGTTACGGTTAAGACTCCTGTTCCCTGGCTCTGTTTCTGGTGTTGCATTTACTACTAGTGTACTACTACTACTAGAGTATTTCTTAATGCTACAGTATTTGCTATTACTACAGCTATTGTATTTCCTACTTCTACTGCTACTGTATTTTCTCTTGCTGCTGCAACTGAATTAGCTACTGCTGCTGCAACTGAAATAGCTACTGCTGCTGCAACTGAATTAGCTACTGCTGCTGCAACTGAATTAGCTACTGCTGCTGTATTTGTTACTACTACTGCAACTAAATTAGCTAGTGCTGCTGTATGTGCTACCGCCACCGCCGCGGCTGTCCGACGCTAGCTGCTGCGGGTGCCCGAGCGGGCAGGTGTGGGCAGAGCGACCACCCCACACCTGCCGAGTGAGGCACGGGTCACAAACCAGCCCACACTTGTCCACACCTCGCCCGCGTCTCGCCTCACCAAGTGAGCGGTAGTGAAATTTCTAAACTAAGATAAATTTCCCACAAATTTTTATTTATTTTTTACTTGGAAGAAAAAACTTCTGCCGAGGATACTTGGGACGCATAATATATGTACTTATTTTTAAGAAGTACTTCCGATGATGTTCTTCAAAATATTCTGAAAGAAGAATCCCAATTTTATTCGTATTTCTTTTGTTTCAAGTTGAGCAATAAAAAATTTCTTCTTCTTTCCCCTTTCCTTGGGATCGCGCGTTCAACATTGCCGTTCTCTGCATGCTGGGGAACAGGCACTCGTCATGGAAGCGAGGGAGTCCTGAGCTCTTCCAGCTGAGGGACCTGCGGCTGAGGTCGTCAGAGTGCCACGGTCCTGCGCTCGTCAGAGATATCCACCAGTGCACCGCACGAAGTCAACTAAGTCAGCACGGCAGTCTGCTTTGGGTTGGGCGGTGGACCCAGGCTGACGGTCTCTAATCAGACAATAAGAGCATTTTTGCATACAGTGGTACCTCATGCAATTTCCTTAGGGTACAGTCTAAAGATGAATGTTTTTAAGAAAAGATGGTCGTTTAGATCATAAGCAGCCAATAATTGTGCTCAATTTACTGGCACAAGTTTAAATTTTACTGTTCCTTTGATGCCAGATTAGTGCTTGTTAATTAACCTTCGTCTTTTTCGTCCCGCTTCTCAAGAGGCGATCCTCTATTGCAACCCATCTGCTTGAAGAATGTTTTTTCTTCCTCTGCTTCGTCTTTCATTTCACCAACTCGTGTTTTGCAAATGTTCATGTTCTCCATTTTGCACGCCAACGCAGGTTGAACCAATTGAGACTCGAGTGTTGCACCATGGTGGTTGTGTTTAAATTCAATCTTTGCCGAGTTGCCCTGTGATCATCGCTTTGTTCGGAGGAAACGGTTGTTTTATCATTCGAAATTTACATACATCAGAAATTTTTCTCGTGGTATTGGTTATACAAGTTTTATTTTCCACTTTTGCAGGATTTAACTCTATTTTAAGGTTTTACTAGACGAGACAAATTGGTGAATGCCTCTCGACGTTCGCTGCGGCGGCCGAGCTCCGTCGTGCATTCAGAGGTGACAGCCTCCATGTCGCTCTCTGAATCTCTTTGTGTCGAGCGCACAAGCGTATCTTTTTGTGCCTAATCTAGGGGGCTGCTCGATCATCAGCGAGCTATTGTCCAGGTTTCTTATTATTTATAGCGAAGTCTATTGACTGCTACACTGAACCTTATTTGTTTCTTTTATTTTCTCTGAATCAAACTTTCGGTTTCTCGAAGCAGTAGACACAAATCGTATAGTAGACACGTCAGCAGAAAATTTCTTTCATTTTTGACTACAAGCTGAATAGGATCGTTTGAACTTGATTACTGTGAAAGAAATGACAAAAAAATGTCTTCAGGCGAGCATGAATAACTGAAATTTTTTCATTACTGCAAGTGTCATAGACTTGAAATTAACGAATCTCGTTAGAGAATAAATGTTACGTGTACAAATATACAAGAATCACAAAGAAAACATTCCAATTAGTTATATATACTTCTCTGTCACTCGAAAAACTCGCTGGAACCTGACTGTGCCTCCGAAAGTCTCATAAATTTTTGCCTCAGAACCTCCATTGAAGGCCAGCATTCGTTTTTCTGCCGCAAGTGATGCAGCAGCGCTCTGTCCCATGAATTGGTGACAGCATCGTTGGAAAAATTTGCTTAACTTCAATTGCATCGTAAAATTACCATTTTACCTTACGCTGCAATGAATAGTTTTCTTTGACGTAGGTAACAACCAAACTGGGTTCGGACTTTCTTGAAGAGTTATTTTATTTGAAGAAGCTTCACCCATGACCTAAGCTTTGTGTTGGGATTACACTGCTTTACTAGCAACGTTCTGTTCCATTGCGGTGCATTGCAGCCCATCGGAGATGAAAGTTATCCCAAAGCTGATCAGACATTCGCACGATTGCGAGTTTCGATATTAAAACGATGCATCTTTCACTCACCCCTGAACACGGCAACCCCGCTAACTGGCCAGCCTAGTTCGCAAGTCGGATCTGGCAAACTTTCGCATCGGAAAAGTTTTTTCCTGATGCTTCTCGCTTGATTTTTCTCTTGATTAAAGTTTTGAAAGGTTAAACTGCAAAATTTTCGTCAATTTTTCACCAAAATCTCATCGCATGTCGAACCGTCCATGCATCCAGGTTTAGTAATTAATAAGAGACGGAGGCCTTAATTTTATCGCTCCACGTGAACACTGATGCTCACACGTACTTGGCGCCGTCCGATGGTTTACACAATGCACTTACAGGATTAAAATTTCTCTCTATTATGCTAATGAAATATTTTTCTCTGTCGCTTCGATGAAGGCTAGTCACGGCTCACGAACCAGTTTTACCAGTTACACCAATTAATCCGAAGTATAGTCGTGTGAGAAGAAATATTCTTGACACGTGCAGATAACTACAGAATTGTGAGGCTAAACTTCGTAAGGAAATCATTAAACTCTTTTCACTACGTCCTTCGAACGAAGGTACGTTTATTTCAAATGCTTTACAACAGTTTACAAAGTTAACAAAGAAAATAATTACTTTCTCGTCCAGAGTCCCTCTTTCGGTAAGTTTTGGATGCGACTCCCAGATCAAGTGACCGCTACTAGCTGACAACCTGCCTTACAGAGGGACCAAATGAATAACTCAACCTATAAATGATCACTTATAATTAATACTGTAAGTGCACAGTAGCACATTACAGGCATATTCTCGTAAAAATTAGTTAATGCCACGCTCACTTCGACTGCACGTCGGTTTCCCTGGACGCCGTAAGTCTGTCCGTCCGCCCCGCACTCCAGAGCCCATCATCCTGCTGTGATGAGCGTGGCAGCGTTCATTGCTCTTCCAAGGTACGAATTATTGATTGTGTTGCACTTTTACTCTTCAATTGCCGCAGTCCATTCTTCATTAATTAAAACTTGAACTGCATCCACGCAGAGGCAGGTATTCATAACTAAGAATGCCTCGATGTTGTCTGTCGCTCAATTCTACAACAGGAGCAGGGAATGTATTATGACTTATTCCTTCTGTGGCACGCAGGAAATGCGTGCTAAAGACGTTCTCGTCCGTTCCTAGAAGTCCACGTGTCATATTGCAAACTCGACCTACCTTCTGTCTTTGGAATCACACACATACTCGTACGTTCTGCTGACTCTCGTCAGACTGGGCTCGACAACAACCCTTTATTAATTCCAGCACGTTTTACCGTAGGGTTTTTAATGCCTTACAACTGATGGCGTTGTGAGGAATGTGCGGTTTAAGCTTCCTTTTCCGAGGGAAGTACGCCCTGATTACGTGAAATTCCGTGCCTGAACCAGGATTCGAACCCTAACGTCCCAGCTAAGAGGCTATCACGCTAGCCAGTACGCCATGAAGCCTTTGCCAGTCGGATACCCGTCGTCGATGTCGCAGTCATTTTATTGGTCTCGCTTTTAATGAAGTGCACTCGCCTGAAATTCATCGACGCTGATAGCATCTTCTCCGAATTGTAGACATAAACACGTTGGGGGGGCTGTACGTGACTTGAATTTAAATTCCAGATATTATCTCATCATCCAAAGCAGTTTATTCTTTCGTGTTATCCTGTAATCCCACCGTAAATTTTTTTTCGTCGTAGCATCTGTAATTATCTTTTTTTGAAGCTCAAGTATTTTCAACAATTATTTTACAAAATTTCGATGGGGCTGGTAGAAAGTTAGACTGGGACCTCACGAACACCAGCGGTCGGTATGCAGGCTCCAAGGGAGTTCTTAAGGACAATAAAAAGGAGCATTTCACTAATTCGCACGTCATGCACACGTACAATCAACTAATGATCGTTTAATATATGCATTAATTCAATTGCTATTGAACGAGAAAATTATCCAATAAATGTCCAGCGTTCATTTATATGAAGACATGACTTCTTCATGAGCTGCGTGTAGCACTAGCGCAATGTGAGCAGTCGGAGGAGATGCGCTGGGAAACAATCGATGCGGATTTACTTCACGCTCAGTTCACTAATCTATGTACTAGCAAAATTCACAAAGCTCACAATAACCTTTGCAAGTGCTCGGACAAAGGCAGTAAAAACCGTTTAAGCGAATCATTAAATATTAATAATTGAAAAATGCTCTAAAAAATTGAGCAGTTCGAATGTTAGAAATTATTTCAACTTCACAGGACTAAGTGCTTCGGTGGGGAGACGAAATGTAAAGAGCATAAATTTAAGGTATTACGGGTGCCTAGTTCTGCTATGTCATGTGCACGGGAAGGGAACTTCTCTAATTTGGTATCAGAAGAAGCAGGCAGCAGGAGATGACAGCACGTCAGGGACAGACTAAAGCCTACCTTTGTATCCAGAAAAAAAGGTGAACAATCTGAGCCATTAAATTCCTGCGCTGAGCTTCTTTTTTTTGCCTGTGAACACATTTTCCTTACGTCGCTCCCAAATATGAACGCGCTGAAATTATTGCATTTCGTGCGCTCTCGTTAGGTGGACCTGTGCTTGATATCTCGGATGTCAGTCTCCATGTATGCGATAATGGCTATTGATTAGTCTAATAGAGAATTTTTCAAAAAGTTTGGCAGTTGCTGATTTGAATTCCGGATGCTCTGAGTAGCTTCAAATATTCAATAGTTTTCATATTTTAATTGAATGGCTTTTTACTTGGTTATTTGATCTCTCAATTTTAGTTGAGACGTCAGCATTCAGAAGAGATTTTGTAAGCTGAATTTTTAGAAGTTCTAGTGCAGAATTTTTCATATTACAATGAAGCCAGTTAAATTTCCCCTGTTTATTACGCAGCCTGCGTTGTCGAGTGTGACCGACACTTCGGTGTGAGTGCTAACAAATGATGCACACTGTGGAGTCCTGAGGTTGGTGCTGAACTTAGAAAAGAATGTTGCAAAGTATAACTCGGGTGAATTCATTGAAAGAATCTTTCTTAGCCTTATGAGGACCACTGTCAAGATTATGGGTACTGGAAATAACGAAGTTTAGCTTAAAATTATTCTTCTGCTTCAAACTAGGGGGAACATGCTCACCAAAACATCAAATGTAGAAGACCGCTTTCACACTATTTCAGTCACTTAAAAAATTAGTTGATCTTTGTAGGGCTAATGGAAGTTTATCAGTAAACAGTTCGGACAATGTGCGTCTTGCGTCAAGTGAAATACTGGAATTGTTATATGGATACCTTCATCCGCATTGTATCCCGATTTGTCCCCGAATATTTTCGAGCAGGCGCTGTGAATTGTAAAGAATTATCCCAGATACGGAAAGTTTAGTACAGCGACGCTTTGTAGAATACATTGTAAAAATGGTGACGAGAAAAAGTATGGGAGGCACATTCCCTTGTCTGGCGTTAAGAGTTTGTGCGGTCAAGCACTCTGAGTTCCGTAATTTGGATAAAAGTTTTCACTAGATGTCCACGTCAACGTTTGTGGTGTATTTCTCTGAAATTTCTCACTTCATTTCATGAAATTTCACGTCGAAACTTTTTGAAATTTGTGATGGGTTACCTTGAAATTTTGTGATGCATTTCTCAGAAATTGTGCCTTTTATATCACTGAAATTTCTAGACAAATTTTTGTAAAATTTCATGCAGTATTTCTTTGAAACTTGCACTGCATTCCTTTGAAACTTGTACTGCATTCCTTTGAAACTTGTGCTGCATTCCTTTGAAACTTGCACTGCATTCCTCTGAAACTTGCACTGCATTCCTCTGAAACTTGCACTGCATTCCTCTGAAACTTGCACTGCATTCCTCTGAAACTTGCACTGCATTCCTCTGAAACTTGCACTGCATTCCTCTGAAACTTGCACTGCATTCCTCTGAAACTTGCACTGCATTCCTCTGAAACTTGCACTGCATTCCTCTGAAACTTGCACTGCATTCCTCTGAAACTTGCACTGCATTCCTCTGAAACTTGCACTGCATTCCTCTGAAACTTGCACTGCATTCCTCTGAAACTTGCACTGCATTCCTCTGAAACTTGCACTGCATTCCTCTGAAACTTGCACTGCATTCCTCTGAAACTTGCACTGCATTCCTCTGAAACTTGCACTGCATTCCTCTGAAACTTGCACTGCATTCCTCTGAAACTTGCACTGCATTCCTCTGAAACTTGCACTGCATTCCTCTGAAACTTGCACTGCATTCCTCTGAAACTTGCACTGCATTCCTCTGAAACTTGCACTGCATTCCTCTGAAATTTCGGGCTTATTTGGAAAAAGCTATACTGCATTGCTACGTTTTTAGAATTCTGTGGTTTATTCCTGTAAAATTCTATGCTTCAATTTTCTTTAACTTCGTGCCTCATTTCTTTGAAATTTTGAGCTGCATTTCTTCAAAATTTCATGCTATATTACCCTAAAATTTCGTAATTTATTTCCCTAAAATTTCGTGTTTTGTTACTCTAAAATTTCGTGCTTCATTATCTTGAAATTTCGTGCTATATTACCCTAAAATTTCGTGCTATATTACCCTAAAATTTCGTGCTTTATTACTCTGAAATTTCGCGCTTCGCTTCTCTGAAACTTTTTCGTTCATTTATATTAAATTTTGTGTTTTGTTTCTCTGAAATTGTAAGCCAGAACAACGCATGCCTGCAAGTGGGACGTAGAAGGCAGGCAAGCAGGCAAGTGGCGCGTAGAAAGCAAGCA
>VOMN01082838.1:0-13346 GCA_014899125.1 Orchestia grillus | reverse complement strand
CACTTAAAAGTGAGGTATACATTTTTTTGAGACACCCTGAAAATAGTTACTGCCTGATCGTACCTTCAAGATTTCTTCTTTTGCGTATGAAAAAGTGAAACACATCATGAATATTTAAAGTATGATAACTTCACTGTTGAAATGTAATGACTTAATAATCGAACAAGGAAATCATCATAAAGCAATTTTCTCTATAAAATGAACGTTTTGTGTCACGCGACACAACATTTGAATTTAGATTGCATTTTGCGTCAGATATCATTCTGATAAAGTCGTGTTCTTTAGGGCAATTGCAGTAATAATAGCTTTCACCATTTGAGTAAATTACCTTCTGTTACTTTCGTGGTGAAACTTTACGAATGGGTCTGAAATACCAATCTGGGGATTTTTTCGAGATCTTCACATTTAACTGTTCATTTTAATTCCTGTTCTATAGTACACGTACATATAATGAGCTTCATTACGTAGCACGTGCAGAGAAATTTGTTTTTAGGGATAATTGTAGAATTTTTTATGGGAATTCATTTATTTAGCCGAGCTTTCGAGTTGTTGTGCTCAACTCATTTTCAAGGGAGCGAGAGTTTTAAAACTGTGATGAATAAGGGGGTGGCGCGTATGCAGTATACAAAGAAAATTGATAACGAGTTGTGTACAACTCGAAGCTCGAGTGAATTTAAAATTTCCCAGAAGAAATTCTACAATTATCCCTAAAAACAAATTCCTATGCACGTGCTAATTAAGCTCAGTATATGTACATGTTCTACAATTATCCGTGAAAATGTAACCCTTGAATTCAATATTTAAAGAAAAGAGGAATTTGTTTGGATCTTTAAAACGAGTAAATCAATGTGGATTTTTAAACTGTTAACTTCAAAAAATGGAGTGTGAGATATTTCCAACTAAAACTTAGAGAACTAAAATAACTAATTAACACCATTTTGGCTTAGAGATAAATTGCTCGCAGTGTGGGTGAACCAGCTTGTTCAATGTACCGTAGTTTTCTGTGTACGGAAGCACATCACTCTGTATGCTAGGTCTTCCTCCACAAAATACGCAAGCCTTGATAAGTAGAAACCATACTCATGCCCTTCAATGTCACTGCTGGATTCGTGTCATTATTTTCACCACAAAAACTTCCAGCGGCTGTCATTGATCCAACGGAGAAGCTAGCTTCTGAGACTGTCGTTCGCCTTGAGAGTGTGGCACATCCCGCAGCTTCACTGTGTTCTTCAAGGCACGGCAAAATTCTCGTAATTTTTGTGACTGTGCAGCGTTGTATAGAGCATGTAAAGCGACCTGGGTGCGACCATACAAGAATAAAAATTAATTACGCACTCGCCCGTGGAACGTGATTCACTATTCAGTTTCATGACAGTATTTCCAGAGTTCGTAGAATAGGAGCGTTTACGTTGGTTAGTTAAGAATTTTGCACGTAGATAATTATTTGAACATTTAAACCTAGGCGTTTGTCCAGATTCCTTGTGCTTTGCAGACTGAAGCATCAGTTTCTCTGTCAAATTATATGGAGCAATATCACGTACGTGATGTCGTTCCAGCAGGAACTCTAGTCAGTGTGTCTACTTGAGTGTCCCCACCTCAGTTCATACAGCTGGATAGCTAGGACAAATTACTCTGCCACTGAAATATCTTCATGCAGTTTCTCGCGACAAAACGCTATTTTAATCGTACCTCTTTGTGGTAATCCTCAGGTCGTAGATATACAGTTGAAAGAACATGGAGTGCTGAAAACTTTTTTGCACACAAGCGTAAGAGAGAAGTTCACACGTAAATATATATTAAACAAAGGCCAGTAGCAGCTGAAAAAACTTCAGCCTTGGCCAACACGGTAGTGCAAGCAGCACAATGACCACAGGCTCAGCTCCCATGGACACGTTAAGGTCTCTTTCTCCAGACGAGAACAAACCCGAGCGCAGATTTATTTACAATTTATAATGGAAAAGAGAGTGGTATAAGAATGCCTTTTGAAGCAGTTGCCAGTGAAGCGTAGAGATGAAGGCACGGAAGTATAAGCAAGGTGTCCCTAAAGTCACTTTACCATTTCAAAAATTTGTTACAAATACGATTGATGAGATAATTTAATCAGATTTGTTCTATTGCATTCAGCATTTATTATCGTTTTTTACCTTATTTAATAGACATCTACACAAGCACCATTAGTTGCACGAAGCACATCAAGACGGTACTCGATTTCTTGCCATATTCGCTGTAGCATAGCCTCATCAATTGTGGCAATGTCATCAGTAATCTTTTGCTTTAAGTCAGTAATGCCCCGTACCTTTGTTCGTTACTAAACATTACGATACTGTTCTGTAGCACCGCTGAGTCTGCTTATTTGATTTGGTTTCAATAAATCATGAGGCACATAGCGCCTTCTCGAGAGGGGCAGCCATTTTTAGGCGTTCATTCAACAGTTCCTCTTCCCCAAACAGGATCCGTGAAACTCACAAATGTAAAATGTGATTAAAAACTTTAATGAAAGCTAAATGCACTAAAAAAATCTGAATAAAATATCTTATCAATTGCATTTGCAATTTAATTTTTGATACATTAAAGAAACTTTATGGACACCCTGTATATTGACTCGCATTTATGACATTAGTGATCGAGCAGAATGGCAGTATAAAAGTGGAAACAATTGGCATGAGTGATGATTGATGTCAAAAATTTTAACTTAGCACCGGCACGCACTTAAGTTAAACAGAGTAGTGCAATGAACCGCAGTACAAACAGCCTTTGTCGTTGCAAGGGGCATGGTAGAATATTACCAGCACTTTAACTCGTATCGTACTCGCAGCTCCGCTACCAATTAAAGATGAAGTACGGGAGGTCACTACGATGTACTTTGATACAACAAAGTAGAATAGTGGAAAGCTTTATCTTCAATGAACTATTAATGGGAGTGAAAAACTAAATTATTTGAAATTGGTATGGCTCCATGACGCATAGTATAATTGAGAAGTCATAGTTTAGACTGCGAGACTTCAATGACTCGGGCTACGTAGCTCCTGATGAGAAAAGACAATTTAGTACGGACATTAGAGAACAGGGAATATGTGCGCATGGTGTTCTGATACATAGGTTACCATACGCATAGAGACAGCAACTTAAGCATGAGGAGGAACAACGAGATAGCGAAGAAGATGTGAAAGTTAAAAAAAACGAAAGGGGCCCAAACGAAAGAAGTGCCAAAAGCCTATTTGTAGCTGAGGTAGCCTAACAGTGCCTTCAGTTTCCATAGCATACGACAGACAAACCAAACTAAGCTAAATTCATTGCATATCTTATGCCCCTGACAGGAGCTATCATTGAAATTTACTTCTCACAAATATAAATCATGCAACCTTAAAACAAATTTCATCCAGTCCAGCTCGAGTCCATCTTTTAATTCTGATGGCGTTTCACAAATTAGTTCTAACAACAGGTGTGGGATTTATAGGACGTCTAAATATGGCATGCACCATGCAGGTCAATGCACAGCGTGGGAAGCCAAACCTATCGAAAAATTCCTCCAGAAAATGAATTTTCTATCTTCAAATTTTGAAGAAGTGAGACAAAAGCCAAAATTTTTGCGAGGCCGTGTAATAACTGTAGCGCTTGTACTGTAACCATTTTAGACGGTGAAGTTCAATTACCCCGGCACTAGAAGCAGCGTTTTTATTATTGGCAGCGCAAGCAGCCTGTACTGGTTAATCATTGTGTTGAATTGATGATGAGATCTCTCACTGCTCATGGCAGTCGCGCGCAATTGCTGCCTCACCACCACGTACGACACTGTCACTGCTGCAGTATCGGAGTAACAGGCAACAATGAGGCTCCCAATCAGTAGTAATTCCAGACCAGATTCAGCACTGCTGTATCTGTAGTGAGAGCAGCACTTCTGCAAGGCAGAATTAAAAGCGTGAATCGATTTTTAAAATTTTTGACAATGAGACTTTTCCTCAATTCCCTCATCATCCACAACCATTCTGAAGTGACGTCGCGGACAAACACATCGTGCCGTGCGGCCGTGAAATGAGACTCGAACAGAAGAGGCGTAGAGCAAATGCAAGGGCCACGGGGCCAGGTCCCGACGGTGGGGGCAGGTTGGCCTGACATAACCTGTTCCCTGAGGCCGCACCCTGCCCGGCTGCAGCAGCCTGCTGCACACGCGCTCCAGGGTGGAGCAAGAGGATCGGACACATTTGTGAATTCCTTTGCAGCGAAGTAAAGTAATAAATCTACGGAAGTATCGTTACCCGGAAAGAGAATGAACAAGAATTTTATATTGTACACTTGTGTATGAACGGAATAGATAACGGAAAAAGTCCTATCATTCTTCATTTATATTCCGCTTGTATTATACCCACAAATATGTGAGATCACGTTGCCGCACCCTCTATATGTCAAAGGCTATGTGCAGTGAAGACACAGCCGCGCTAGCCCCCTGCGCCCGACTAGGGTGGATTTCCTCAGCTTTTGTCAGTTTTTTCCCTGTAATCCAGTCAGAAAACTCTTACATCATTTTTATTCAAATTTACAATGAAGGATAATCAAGAAAAATATTTTTTAGCAAAAAATTTCGGTCAAATTAACTCGACCATTGTTTTCCGGAGATGATGCACATATTCAATGACAAAACAATTATCCTTAATTTCCTTGATTATTTTGACAATCCTTAATTATTTATAAGTTAGAAAAAATGAACTCCTCAAGACGTCCACTATTCGCTTTGCTGAGGCTTCTGTCGGTGACAAGGTGAGGTGCTGGTGGACGGTTCACAACTGAACGCCGTCGCCTTTACCTCAGCTGCTCCTAACAGAATTGTTTTTGGCCTGAACGTAGCGTCAGGACCGAGGGGCTCGAGAACTATTTCCGTAATGGAATGAATATTGACCTTACGATACTCTTTGGAACAATTTATTTTCAGTTCATATCGTGTATTATGTTCATGTGTTCAGAAATCATTCTCATGATAAAATCATTTAGGTTTGTCCTCAGAGCTGACGAGAGGCCATCGCCTGTGTCTGACGAGCTAGTGTGCTCCACCTGATCCTAATTACGCGCTACGCGTACTGCAGCTGGTCCTAATTACGCGCTACGCGTACTGCAGCTGGTCCTAATTACGCGCTACGCGTACTGCAGCTGGTCCTAATTACGCGTTACGCGTACTTCACCTGGTCCTAATTACGCGTTACGAGTACTTCACCTGGTCCTAATTACGCGTTACGCGTACTTCACCTGGTCTTAATTACGCATTACGCGTACTTCACCTGGTTCTAATTACGCGTCACGCGTACTTCACCTGGTCTTAATTACGCATTATGCGTACTTCACCTAGTTCTAATTACGCGTTATGCATACTTCACCTGGTCCTAATTACGCGTTATGCGTACTTCACCTGGTCCTAATTACGCGTTATGCATACTTCACCTGGTCCTAATTAGTCATACACGAGACCATGATCGCGATGAGCCTTTGAGCTGGGAGCGATGAGGTGCGAGTTTATCAGCTGAATATCATGGATTTTCTTGCGCACTTGATTGTTGCGGAATGCGATGACCACACATCGTAAAAAGTCTCTCGTAACAATCAGCTTTATTTGACATACTAGATGGAACAGAAGACATTATATTTTTTGTGATTTAATTAACTGGAGCCCAGCTGCATTTGAAGATGAGGTCGCGCCTGTATCGGGTCTCGAAGGTTAAAGTTTCAAGTTCGGCTGAGCGCTGAAAGATTTCATAAGTTCTCTGATTTCTGTGAGATCGAGTGGGCAAAATGCGCGGTGAAATAATCTCCAAATGAAGTTTCCCGTGAGTGCACAAGGGCAGTGCGCAGGTTAATTTTCTGTCGGCCTCATCCCATTTCTGGTATAAATGAAAAGTGAGTCGTGAGAAGGTTATTTTTTGGCACGTATTAAAAAAATTAATTCTGTTTCAGCTGCGGGAAACTACTGCCGACACTAGGTGGTATCATTTTCATAATCTGTGTATCTCAGATTGTGGCTCATTAACTGGTTTTGCAAACAGTTCCTCCGTACGAGATACATTCGACTGTAGAGACCTTGGATTTCTTGCGCAATACGAGACTAAAAAATACGTTCAGGCATATTAGGCAGGCAAATTTTACGACACTGTAATTTTACGATACGACACAACAAGCGTTTTCTCAGAATGTACTCTCCTTGATAACCTCTAGCTCTTCACTGTAAGACAGTGTACCGCATTAAGGTTTAGTATAGACTTCAAACAATGAAATGAACATTTATCTGTTTTTTACCTAGTTAATCAGTGTCGAATACTAGATCGCACCCTCAGTGTTATTTTACTCATAATAGTTGCATTACATTAATACTCAAAATACCAACACATTTTTCAAATAAAGAAAAGGACGAAAGCATTCATTCACATTTCATGCTCTTGTATGCACATTCACCACTAGTTTTGAACCAAACTGTTGGAATTCAAGACTAAACTGTAACATTTCGAACATCCCTGGTCCTTGAGACCGGTCTTCATATAGAGTTATTGCCGTCGCATGAAGCACGTTTCGTCAGGCCGTGATCGAAGGGAGCCGCTCAGTGACAAGATCGCTGGATTGAAGACTTGAAATATTCAGGACCAGTGTCAAAACTCACTTTAATTATGCAAAGATCGATCCTAACGCATCTGTCACTCTATTTTCGTGTCCTGAAAATCAGGACAAATTCTACGTTGGAAATCATGCATTAAATAAGTTTCATCATTTGAATAATTTGAAGTATTGTAAATATTTTTTGGAGTAAATAAATGTTTTAACTGCTTCAATCCATTCGGGTAAGGAAAATATAAGCACAGGGTTGTAATCATGTTGCCTATCGAGTGATGTCCACGAGATGTTCTTCATCTACGAGAGAAGAAACACAAAATAGACATTTCTGATCAATAGTATCAATGTCTTGTGTTATCTTCGCGCCAAAATATAACATAGTTTAATTCAGTTTACTCCAACTGATACAAAGAAAACTACAAGTATGATTTACGATGAATTTATAAGCGCTGATGAAGTCTGATGCGTTGATGGAATTCATCTGCACTACGATGTGTTCAGATTTTATTTGAAAAAAATTATCTTTCGGAAATATTTGTATACTAATCGACTGGGAAAATTACATATCCATGAAAAGACAGCCTTTAAAATATTTTCTTATTTTTTAGTTCTGTCAGTAGCATAACTTTCTTTTTCTTTCAATGTTTTCTCATCCTTGTAACAAATTGAAGTCTAATGAGAGTTTGATGTTGCAGGTCTCTACGTCTGTGTGCTCGTGCTCATGATCCTCAGTTCTGTCACTGCTCAGAAAAAGAAAAAGAACAAAAACAACGACGCCGAAAGCGCCACCGCGAACTCAGACATCTCGGAAGACGAAACATCCACCGGCCCGCCTCTCACTGGTGACCCCCAGAAGGACTACATACACGACCCCAACCTCCCCCACGAACTCATCGGGTACGACCTGTCAGACTACCCCTTCTACAAGCGCGTTCCCAAGGAGGGTCACAACTTCACTTGCGACGGCCGCCATGACGGTTTCTACGCCTCTGTGCCTCACAAGTGTCAGGTGGGCGAAGTGTTCGTACCCGGTGTATCATACACATCGGTGCCCTCACCCTCTTTATCTTTCAGGAGATTAACCCGAGAGTTCTCGTCCTGCTGTGGTCTAGTGATGGAGACGCTAAAACGAGCGTTCTCGGTTTAATCCGCATGTTGTTTCTATTTTGCATGGCATTTCACCAGTTTTTGAATGATAATTTTCTTGAAAGATATTCTATCCAAGAAGTACGTTCCAAATTAAAACACACGTAAAAAATTAGAAGTTCTATCAAACAGCTAAATCTTTCTACCGTCTTTAGTTGTGTCTAATGAGTGTGCTGTTGATTTCTTACCGGTTTTCTCATTTCATATGTTTTTTTTTGTATTGTATTGTGTAAATATAGTACACTGCTCTAGTTAATTTCCCAATGTTATTAAATTATTGCTAATAAACTCTAGTATGTGGTTATTTGAAAGTGAACTCGTACATAGTAATGAGCAAAAACTATGATTGCATCACCAGAGATATTTATTATAGACGCGTTGATAAAAGCGATGAAGGCCGCGTAGACTTCCTCCGTAAGCTGGCCGTGCTGGTCCACTGGGGCCGCTGCTTGGGCTGTGAATTTCTTTGATGTTTTGCGCAACAACTTTTGCGTTACTTCCCCCACCTAAATCGCCTAAGTGCTCGTGTCCATCTCTTTTTCATTTTGTACGTCAATTTTTATTTTGTTTCTGCTCTCTCACGTTACCATTTCTGATGTATCCATAAATAGCGAGCATTTGCTCACTTATGCACGTACTTCTGCAGCGATAATTGAACAGCACTTTCGCGTATCACTATATCACTTGAATTTCGTTTACCGTCAGTGAAAAATGCATGTGTGGGCTAATGATTATAAATTCCTCAAAAGTTTATAATTATTTTCTGACAGTCAGTGTCGACAAAGCTCTTCTTATATTGCTCTACAATTCAATTCACAAGTCGAGCGCTGAATCGGGATAGTTCTTGAGCTACTAGGTCGAAGTCTGTCGTCTGAGCCCTAAAGAGACCAATTAAATGTTGAGGTGTTCTTCACTAAAATTATCATTAGTTAATTTGAAGCTTTCAAATCGCTTCGTAAGCAGGAATCAAATTAACCCTGAAGGCTATGAATTCTGAATACCTGTTAAATTCTTTGACGTTTGCCTGTGGTTATTTTATAGGTTAAATTCTCTTCCTAGAACTGGTAGCGTTTCATGAAAAATTTGAGTTATTTTATGCTCGTGAACCATTTCCTCCTTCTTGAATTCACAATCAAGGCAATTTATTCGGGGATAATTTGTTCTCAAGCCAAGCCTTTCTGAGCCGAGTTTGCTTATGAAGTTAGAAAGTTTCCGCCGTTGGAGAGTACGTAAAATTATCTAAATCAGAAAATATTTGTGAGATTCGGAAAGTGAGTTCTTCAAATATAATTAACGAATATTCGAGAACATAACATATTCTCATGTTTTTACACAGTGATCGACGTCGACTGCATGCTTCCGTGAACAACAGCCCGCTGAGGTGATCTAGAAAGAGAATAATAAGGGATCGAGCGAGGCAGAGTTATTCCTTTGAAACTCAACGAAATTGAACGTCTTTATGCAATTGATCAGTTTTTAGTTCATAGTTTTTTCTTAATTCATCTATGGAAAGTGTTTGAGCTATGAAATACGTGAAGATCGGGAAAAATTCCACTTACGTGAACATGAATAAGCAGTGTGCTCCGAATCGTGTAACTCGTACGCAGTCAGTCCATTGATCCATTTGGAATCCATTAGTTTCGTAGTAAAATACAAGGGGAGGGGAGGGGAGGGGGGCCCGTAAGCCCGAGCCCTCTCTCGGAGTGTCAATAGCTCAGCAATGAATCGGCAGATTTTAATAGTTTGTCTTAGTTTGCACATAAGTTTGTTTTATTTCCCATACCCATTGATCAATTCGTAATATTTTTACAAAGATCTAAAATGCTAGGAGAGGGTAGAAAAATATTGATTTCAATTTTAATTATTATTACCTCGAACTGTTCACAGGTTTTCTGAAATGAGCGAAAATTAGCTCACTTGGCGTCCGTTTTTGGCTAGGCACTCCTGGCATTTCTACTTTTCCTCAGAATTTTTTCAATAACTTAAGGATTGTTGTTCAGAGCGCTGACCTCATTTTCGATTCGTTATCTAAGGTGATCCAAATCTTGTGGAGATGTTGCATAGACCTTTGATTTGATAGGCCCACACAAGAAAAAATCACATAGAGTGAGGTCTGGCGATCTTGGTGGCTATTATCTTTCATGTTCGAATCCAATGATGCGACTATGAAATGTTTTTCGGAGAATGTTAGCTACCAGTAATCACCCTTTGGCAAGGATCTTGCATCCACCACAGAGCTTCAAATTGTCTACCATAAGCTCGTCTAATCTGTTGTACAATCTGTTCTCCCACCATTTGACAGTAGGTTTTGCCATTAAAGTTACCTTCATACAAGAGCGGTTCCATTACAGTCCCGTTTCTGCACAATCCTGTGTACACTGAAACTTTTTATCTGTTCAAAGGAACACTGAAATACGCTTCATCGGGAGGAGAACCACCTTATTCATAATACCTGCTGTTTTACTTATTAACTTTCCTGTCCATGTGAAATGCAGCTGCATCTCCAAAAAAGAACTTTTGGAACAAACCGCAATGGTTGCTGCAAAAACCATTCACAAAAAGTCATTCGTTTTTCAAAATCCTGAGGTAAAAGTTCCTGTTGCGTTTAAATTTGAATGGTACTACATGTAACATAATATACCATTTGAATGCTACCACATGTAACATAATATACCACTTGAATGGTACCATATGTAACATAATATACCGCTTGAATGGCACCATATGTAAATCCTTTCTAACGTCGTCTTCGCTAAGCCTGAAGCGTTTCTTTAGAGAAGATTCTCGGGTGTATTTCCATTAAGTCTTGCACGAAACGAATATTTTCGGGTCTTCTTGCAGTCATTTTCCCTCGTGAATTACCTCTATTCTGATTAAGTACTGTACCCTTTTCTCTAAATTTCGTTGTAATTTCTTGAATGGTAGCTTTTGAAGATGAATTTCTCTCAGGAAAATCCTGTGTAAATTCTTCTTCAGCCTGTTTGTAGCCGCCTCTTTGGATATAGCAAGTAATGATAAAAGTGCGTTGTTCCGTTGATAGTTGCATTTTTAGGGTTGAAAATATTAAGCATCATATTTTGATGACTATGACGATACTTAATAAAAATCACTGTGTAATTTCTACTAATTACAAAACTTACATTAATTGGCTAATTACGAAGTTATGGAGTTTGGTTCAGAAGAAAAATTTTCTACCGTTTCCTAGCATTTCAGATGTTTCTAAAAACATGAATTGATCAATAAGTACTTTTAGTTGGCGAAAGAAAACAAATTTAGATGCAAACTAAGACAGACCGTTAAAATTTGTCCATTCGTAGCCGAGTTATTGACATTCAAAGAGAGGGTTCGAGTTTTGGGGCCCACCCTGTATATTGTTTACATTATGAAGGTAAAGTATTCTATTTAAGAGGAAACCGATGAATGTTTGACCTGAAATCTGAGAAATACTCTAAATTTTCAGACACGACCAGTCTGAAATTAGCATTATTAAGTTGGGGCATACTGTACGAGAAGAAAAAAATGGCACGGGAACAAACGTGCTTCCAGCTTTCACTTACAGACAAATCGAGGAGGCAAGTTTCAACGCCAGGGAACTCTCGTTCCCAGACGGTAGATGACCTATCTTCTGCGAAGGCTTCCTATCGTAAAAAATTATATTCGTCTAGCCGCCCTCCAAACAAGATAGGTCTCCTATCCTCATCGCTCTGGAAGCTTGATAGGGCCACTGGAGCCGAAACTTGTCTTTCTTCTTGTATCAGCGAATAAAAGCTAGAAGCACATCAGTCGGCGAGAAATTTTCCTTCCAGGCTTTTACATTTTTTCAAGTGCGCTAAATTAGAGGAGTCGCAGCAGAGGCACCAAAGCCCAGTTGCACGAGATCAGAGTGAAAAAAATGATGCTTAATGAAACTGAAATGTGCAAAAATGACTAACATTTGTCATTATAGACGACTAGTTTTTTATTTCTTTTATAACTTTCCTATTTTTTCTTTATTCAAGCCAACAAAAGATATATTTTACGTAGAAGGTCACTTAAAAGAAAATAATGTCCAAATCAGCCCATTAATTCGAGCTGTAGAGAAAGTGTTACCCTAAGCAGCAGTGAGTAGGAAGATTGTACTCAATTTTACTCATATATTTGATTTTCACCCATATGTTACAACTCGGACTCAAAACTTCGGCCTGATCCAGCGAGAAGCCCCTCAAGTTCTGGCGAGTAGCAAGGCTACTCTCGTATTGTTTCGCACTTCCATTGAAGAAGCACCGCTTGATGAGGATAAATTATTTTTTGCAGGTATACTACAATTGCTTGTTCGGACAGCGCTACGACTTCCTGTGCGCCAACTACACAGTGTTCGACCAAGTCAACTTCATCTGCCACTACGCCAGCGAGGTCGACTGCGCCAACTCCGAGCGATTCTTCGACAGGTGAGGTCGCTCATTCACTTTTTATCTTTATTTCGTCAGGATTTACGTTATTTCGACAGATGAGGTCGCCGATTCACTTTTTATCCTTATTTTGTCAGGGTTTAAGTTATTTCGACAGGTCAGGTAGCTCATTCACTAGCTGTTTGATTCTTATTAACTTATTCCGTCAGTGTTGACGATACTTCACCGTGTAAGGTTGTTCGTTCACTTTTTGTCATCACGTCAAGTTTTGAGATATTTCCACGAGTGAGGTCACTCATGTCAGTGTTCTTCTATATAAAATATGGGCTACAAGTAAGGTACTCCTTTTAAAAAATTATTGTCATAAAACTACAAATAGTAAAAAGATCAGATTCATAAAAGATCGGTTTAATTTAAAATGAAAAAGGAGTGTTTGAATTTTTTAGTGAATCCGTGCTACCTACAATTTGCATTTTTTTCAAAGTGGTACTCTACTTATTCCCCACCTTCTGCTAGGCCGATTGTGAACGGTTGTGGTGTCATTGCATGAATTAATGGAGAGGGGTAATTGCATTAGTTTATCGTGAATGATTCCATGCTTACGTATGTACATACGCTGGTGTATTTCGCCGTGTCAATTTACATACTAGTATGAATAGGAGATAAGTTCTCTCTTAGATAGTTGTTGTTTAAGACCAGGGACAACTCCTTATTAGCAATTTTTCTATTGGGTTTCTCAATTTTTCTTATTAAGGTTTTCAAAGCAGGGTTGAGACGAAAAATAAGATTTTACAAAGGCATGCTACAGTTCATTTTCAACGTTTTGAATGTCACAAGCATGCATTATCAAGAATTGAATTGTTCTAAAAATTGGAAACTGATGAAAGTACAATGTGTGCGTATCCATTCGTATATGTGCGTATACAAACAAATAATATTTTATAATTGACGCCCAAATAATGAAAAAAGACGAAACGTGCGGACAAAACAGGAACATGGGTGGTTGATCCTGCGCTGCTCTTGGAGAATGTAGAGCGCTTCTCCAACCACAAGTCTCCCAGGATCGCAGTAGCGCTGTATTTACTTACTAGTAGACGAGCCGTGCCAAAAACAGCGGGACAAATGATGTTAAATAGTGACGATGCCCTCTTATTTACGGTAACTCTGACGTGAGATAATTTGTGAATATTTGTAAACATTTATTTACCACAAGTAATTTACATC
>VOMN01082828.1:0-17051 GCA_014899125.1 Orchestia grillus | reverse complement strand
GTGGTGTGTGCTGTGTGTCGAGTGTTGTGTGCTGTGTTGTGTTGTGTACAGGTCGCTGAATATTTAGCATTCTGCGCTGGGATCAATTCATACTTAGAGTTTATGTAAAACATATACACAAACGTTATGCGTACATAGCTCTGTATTAATCATTTACGCTTTCTCCTAAATAACGCATCACACTGCCACAAATATTTTAACGTGAGATCAATCGTGAGATTAAAGTTTAATGTGCACAACTTAATGAAATCTTAACATCCAAATGATAACAAGTAAATAAATTCAGAAGTATCTTCTCGGGCACATCCGCGTCCTATAAGTATTTTCAATCAGGAGATCTCGATAAAAAAGAACCTGAGAGATATAGATGTAAAAAAGATACTCAAACATGATGTATCTATGACTCATGTTTGCGCCAGTGTTACGGCGCTCGTACAAAACGAAGGTCAAAACTCAAAAAATTAATTAGACGTGAAGACTTTCAAAAATCAGAACACAGACGTCGCACAAAGCTCCAAAGCCTCATAAATACATCTATTACTCTTGCATTGAGCTTATATTACTCTTTCTTTCGTACTTAGAGTACACATGTACACTGGTGTTGTGAACACTTTTTTCAACAGCCTAAACATTTACATGGAAGACTCTGAACACTTTTACTTCTGATGGAAATGTACCCTTATTTTTCGATCGATCTTTTCCCTATAATTAGAGAAAAGTTATTTTCCTCCGAAATATTTTGTTTTCTGTCTCATAAAGAAGGTATCTTTCTTTCTCTTTGTGGAGATTCTGCTTTTTTCCTCTGGAAGATTCTGTCTTCATCCACTTGAAGAGAGTAATTACGTCTCATAATGATTCCATCCCGCGGAATCAGAATACTAGGGTACCAGGATACCGGAATACCAGGATACCCGAATATCAGAGCACCGGAATACCAGAGTACCGGAATACCAGGATACCGGAATACCAGAATACCTGGATCCCCAGAGACACTGGGCAGGCCATTAAGGAAAAATCAAGGACGTGATCAAATGCACAAAAACTTGCGTCGGGAACTGGTGCCACTCGCCTCCATTAAGGCAATTTACTCCATTAAGGCGGCGATAAAAAGTCTCCATTGAAGCTAAGGGAACTTCTGGCGCCGCCGCAGAGCGTCTCGCACAGCTTGGGACTGCTGAATGCAGTCATGTGTGTTGAATAAAGGTTAAATGCGGTTATATGTGTTGAATAAAGGTTAAATGCAGTCATGTGTGTTGAATAAAGGTTAAATGCGGTCATGTGTGTTGAATAAAGGTTAAATGCGGTCATATGTGTTGAATAAAGGTTAAATGCAGTTATATGTGTTGAATAAAGGTTAAATACGGCCAAATCAGGCAGGTGTGTTGAATGCGAACCAACAAACGTAGCCAAAAACTCACGTGTGTTCAATAAAAGCTAAATCACCACTGACACAAATTCTTGAAGAGCTTCAGTCCTAAATCAATTTCTGCTGATCATTTACTCCCCCCTTCCTAACCCCCCCCCCTTCCTCCGCCTGACGGACTAGTTATTCCACCCCTCCTGGAATAACTAGTCAATTGAAACCTGTTCCTGATAGTGGTTGCTGCCTCAAGCCTTCGCTATGTCATAGTCACGACACGGAAACAAGCGCCTATCAATTATGACCCGTGAAGGTTACTTCGACGTTCGTACCATAAATTCAGAAAAATATTCGCTTGTCATTCCTGCAACCTAGACCGGTCCTGGGCTTGTGAGAGCCGCTGTACCGCGACTTCAAGGCCCAAAACTTGAAGTCAAAGTCTGAGGACAGGGCTGGAAGACACCCTAATATGGGTATTGAATGCTAAATACTGTCGTATGGTAGTCTATTAAAAAAGAGGTTTAGCTTCTTTTAGCGTTCACTGATTTATGGTAGGATATTCGGTATCCTATTTACGAAGCTGCCGCACATCAGCACCGCTCGCTGTAATGATCTCTAAGGCGGTACGTAAAAAGTGTCACAGAAAAATAAATTGTATTTATGATGCAAATAAAATATTTGTATCATAAATACCCGAAGGCTATTATTATAACAGTGGGGATAGCTAGTTAGCTAAATAAATAAACAGACAGATAGACTTCCCTGGATGATTGATTCTCGATGGGGCAGGGAAACAGTTCCTAGTCATGTGATAATATGGCACACGCAGGCGCGTCAGCTGCCCAACAAGGAGCTTGAGTTTACGATAATTCAAACGAAGATTTAACTTACTCAAATTAACTCGTGTTTTTTGAGATGGACCGAAATTATCGAATAAATTAATACAAAATTAACGAATATGTAGACTCTGTAATGCCAAGTAAACTTAACTGAGCCCAAGATGGGCTCGAAAATTTTTTGATTGGATTTGAAAAAATTGATGCTTAGGGGTATTAATTTCAATTCTAAAATTTGGATTTCGACTAACACGCTGCAGACAAAACATGTTTTTACGATTAAGATTTTTTAGGTACAGTATATATTTTAGATCTAAAGAGTTTTTCAATCTATATTTTTCATCCAACGTATTATTGGATCCAATATGTTTCTAGATCCAACATGTTACTAAATCCAATATGTTTCTAGATCCAATATGTTTCTAGACCCAATATATTTCTAGATCAAATATGTTTCTAGATCAAATATGTTTCTAGATCAAATATGTTTGAACCAGCAGCACTTTCCAATCAACACATCTTTTAATGTAACGGGCTCCACAAACTTCTACATGATTTGGAATCACGCTTGTTTTCAGATTTAACGTTTGCTTAAAACCAACACATACTACAGTTCCACTACGTTTTTACGACTAACATTTTTTTCGCGTACAACATTTCCCCACGACAAAAATGTTTCGCTTAAAAACGCGCAGTTTCACGACCAACATGTCCTGCGACGAAACGTTCTTCGGTGAGAGATGAGGACTCGACATCGGCGGTAGGAATGGAGGAGTGTGTGTGTGTGACGACGGCGGTGCACACAATACAGAAAATACAATACAGAAAATGTATGAATATGACTGGGACCAAGGGAGACCTCTGCAGACCTGCAGCGCTTACTGTAGGTATGATTTTTTGAACAGTTGTGCTGCTGTTTGACTGCTGGCGAGCGTAAAGGAAAGGAGGTGCCACGAATGTTTTTGAAAATAATGGGAGGAAAAACTCAGAAAAAGGGCACAAAAATCCAAAAAAAAGAATGCAAGCCCAAAAAACGTACGAAATCTGGAAGAAATTTGTGGAAATGCACCAAGAGGCAGAAGAAATGCCCGAAAATTTGAAGAAAATGCACAGAAATGAATGAAAACCCAGAAGAAGTGCACGAAGATGCATAACAATCTAGAAGAAATGTACAAAAACTTAAATGAAATGCAGAGAAATGAATGAGAGCCCTGAAGCAGTGCACGAAAATATTTGAACACATCAAGAAGAGGCGCTTAATTCATTTGAAACTGAAGCGTTGGAATGCAGCTTTGCAGCGCGAGCGCTGGGAGACAATCCGTCGACCCACCCACTCCCTAACTCTGGCGATGCGCTCGTTCGTCTGATGTTTTTAACCGTGCACACCAGCTGCCATGTCATTGCATGAGGAGATGGTGATGGGCACATCAAGGGACGCTCTGCTGCTTGATGGCCGGCCGTTACAACAGTTGGCTTGGCATCGAGTGCATCAATTGGCACATCAAGGGCATCACGTGGTGCCGCGCCGCCACATCAAGTGCATCAAGCGGCGCAGTACCACCACATCAAGTGCATCACCACGTCAACTGCATCAAATGGGGCAGTACAGCCAATTCAAATGTATCAACACATCAACACACACTACCGACGTCCTGTTTAACCTTTTATCAAAAACCTTCCCCTAAAAATGCAGTTCATTACTAAGAATAATACGATTTTGATTAATCTTCTTCATTCCCAAGGGCCATCCAAATTTGTCATTCAGGCTGTTAAAGAAAGTATTACTGAACAATTGAAAGTGAATTTTTTTTATCTTTCAATTGTTACAAAAAGTATTGTGTTTGTAACTGTATGCACATGTAATGAATATTTCCAAGTTCTTATACAGCATACAACAGATAATAAGCAACACACGTAAAAAAGTTATGACATCACGGTGAGCGCTGAACAAAAACTTGAATTCTGTTTCCTTGTCAACGCAATTAGTATTTATTTTCTAAATGAAATATTCCAGATCAAAAATGTTATCGAATGTATTTAATGTGCTTGTTGAATGCCAGTATTCACTAATAATAATACGCCAACTAGGTACGCCCGGCTAGCTCAGTCGGTAGAGCACGAGACTCTTAATCTCGGGGTCGTGGGTTCGAGCCCCACGTTGGGCGTGAATTTTGCACCTTCTGCACTTAGGCCTACGTAAAAAACGCGGCGTGTACGTGTTTTTTGGTAGTACGAGCCGTACGGTGGAAATAATGGCGTATTAATTGTACCTCAAGTATATACGTAGGAAGAATCGGGTGCGATCAACGCTCGTGTAAAGAACGCGGTGTAATGTGATATACGCATATAATACTTGGTAAGAACGAGTGCGCTGTGTGTAAAGTGCACTATGTGTGTGCGACTGCCTTTGGTGGTACATGCGTACATACTCTGTGTGTACAGTGGCGCAATTGTATGCGATGTGCACTGAATGTGGTAAGGTATGTAAATTCCTCTACTGATTTACACGTCTTGAGGCAGATGGAACAATCTTCAGGTGCGTTACATCGGACGTGTGCGTAATTTAGGCCGTGAACTGAGGCTTGGCAGGCCTTGTGGCTCACGGCACGCGCTTGTTGCATTTGTGTTCTAAAGGCTAAACTTGTGTTCAAAAGGATTAATTTGTGTTCAAGTGTCTTAACAAGTGTCTCAAGAGGCTGAACTCGTGTTCAAGAAGTGAAATTTGAATTACACACACAGACACACGCATACATACATTAGTATAAACAGGAATGAATTTATCCCTTAGACAGGTGTTATTAAAGACATAAATACGTACATTCATACATAAAATTCGACCGCCCTGATTGATGAACGACGCGACGTTGTTCGAAAGCTTGGCAACTATTAAATAAATATCTCAGAAGAAAATTTGAAATTTTAATTCCCTAAATACATACATACATACATATATATATATACGTACATACATGTATACACACATACATGTTAGTATAAGTAGGAAACGAGTTCTTTCTTAGGCAGGTGTTGTTGGAGACCAGGGACAACTCTTTATTCATTCACTGTGAGAACATTGAATTCTTGTGAGATTCGAGACGTCGAAAATAAAAGCGCAATATTCCTCGTTGGTCGGCTGCATGTTTCTATAAACAAACACACGCATTGCGTGTAGAACAAATTACATGGATTTAGGAATGTGGAACATCGCAGGGTTAAGGGATGAAACAGAGAACGAAAAAAATCCTCGAATGACACAAGTTGCGTAAAGCAAAAATAAATTGTCTTAACGTACATAAATAAATCACGAATGAGAACGGAAGAAGGGGAAGAAGGCGGCAGCACGAGGGAGTTTCCTGGAGATAATGACGCTGTGGGAAATAATCGGAGATTAATTTCAAACTAACCAGTCAGTCTCATCACGCGTAGGCAGTTAACGAAAACATTCCAGCGTCAGATTTACTTTCAGTTGTGTTAATGTCCACGCGTTCGCGTAAAACGCTGGGAGAGCAGACGCGTTCACGCACAAATAGCTTGGAGATCAGTTGCGTTCACGTAAAGCGGCTTGGAACGCGGCGCGCTTACGCGAAGACGCGACTGAAGTTTCTCATCATCTTCCTTCTCGTCTTGACTCGATCGTGTCTTGCGGAAGGATCTGGCGAGAGAAGCAGCGCGTCTTTACGGTAATTTACCTCGTTTATCGTCGGTTGTTGGAGGGTTGTGAGCTAATTGCTCGCAAATATCGCTGAACTCAACCGTTCACGCTCGTTATGCAATTGCAACACGGAAGCGCGGACCTTTTTCCGTAGCACATCGAGAATAGAAATAACGTTTTCAAAGCCATTTGTTATCAGAATATCGGGCTTTTCAGAAAGTTAAACGGTGAACATTTCTTAGCTAGACTTTTTTGTAGATTCTATGCAGGTTAAATTTTAGAGGATTTTTTTGCACATCGAATAACATCCATACATGTAACCTTAAAATAACATGATTGGAATTGAGTGAGTAATTTAGCATTAACGGCAATGCTATCAACATAGACTAACAAACCTAAAATCCCTTCAATAGTGGAAGGAGAGCAACGACATTAATAAGAATTAGCATAACGAGTGTGAGGTGATCGATGAGGGAAACAACTTCACAAACCCACTTGAAATTTTAAAATTCAATGATAAGTTAAAAAAAAATATTGAGTAAATTCTTTGCATGAGAAAATATCTTGGAGTTTTAGTTCAGCTTGCTAGCCCTGAGCGTTGCCATCTCTGGCACACCTGCTGTGGCTGTCCTGAGTGTTGCCATACTGTACACCTGATCTTGTTATCCTAAGTGTTGCCATACTGCACACCTGTTGTTCAAATGAAATCGTTTACTTAACATTTATCAATGGAGTACTTTGTGATTATTTTTCAATTTTAGTGAAGTGAAGCTAATGAAATTCTCTCATGGAAAGCATACAGTATTTTTTACGTTACACTTAAGGAAGTCTTTTTGATCTCGACAAATTGTAAGAGTTCGTCTTTCACTTCACTGAAGTCGAGCCCTGTCAGCAGTTATTATCTGCAGAATTTAAATGTCACGGGCATCAGAACAAATTTCAGTCGAGGTTGTAATCCAAGTTTATCCTTGCTGACTGAATGTTGTTGGAGTACGTTGAAGTATATATGCAATTCTAATGGAATTCTAATGGAGTAAGTTGAATATTCGTTTTAGTCTCCGTGGATTTTTCTGAAACAATGTAATTTTTCCACGCTGAAAAACTCCACGGAAATTAAAACCAAGATTCAACTTACTCTGACGATGTTTTTCTCTGGAGAACTTGTTCAAGTTACTTATAGTAACTTGTTCAAGTTACTTTAGGACATCAATAAACGTACGCTCGTGGCTGTGTTAAAGACAGAATTACATAAATTATTACATGTCTTGCAATATTTGCATCGTTTTCTATTAATGTTAAATGAAAGTAAATAATAACTAAACAATTATTTCCTCGTCCAGTTGTGGTGATTACATTTGAGACTACAAAATTTTTCCGTAACACATTTATTCAACAAATATTAAGTAGAAATGATCTATATGCACAGCAGTTCATATTCCATGTTTTGTAATAGTATAAACTAGAACCGGCGACCTCATGGTATGACTTTCATAATTATCCAAGACATGCCGGAGCACAAGGGAATAAAGAAAGTTTGTTTGTCTCCTTGTGGCTTAATTATAATCTCATCTGCTGCGTATGACAAACTGTAGTTCATTCGCTCATATAATTATACAGATACGTCATTTTCAGAGGCAGTTTTCGAAATCTTAGTGTACAAGTTGTAAAGAAGATTTTGAATCGAAAAGAGTTTTCTTTATGCTTATTTTTCTAAGTGAAGCCTATGTATGTCTATTTATTTGTCTCTACCAATGTTCATACGTAGAATAATTCATTTTTCATGTTCCAAGTATAATTCAATTCGCTATTTTAAGATTTCATAAGAAGCGATGGTGGTATAGTGGTGAGCATAGCTGCCTTCCAAGCAGTTGACCCGGGTTCGATTCCCGGCCATCGCAGGCATTTTGTTTTGAAGTTGTATGGTTGTTTAATATAATGTGATAATAACTACGTTAAATCAAATATTGGATACTAAAGAACTCAAATTCAATTTTTATTTTAATTGCACCACATTTTCACGTCGTCCAAATATAATGATTAACAATTGCACTGCTAAAAAACAACAAATTAGAACTCTGAATCTCTATATACAGATATTAATTGACATATTTTTCAAAGACATTACTTTTCTTTCAACACGGCGAGCATAACGAGAGATTTTATGTGTATGAAGTTATTGCCTAATTAACAAGATCGTTCCCTGAGCAGTTAATCGATGGCAGCTCACTTGTTTCAGAGAGATAAACATCGACGACAACCAAATAAGACATCAATCTATAAGACAGGAAATTTCCTAAGACAATCATATCGTTGAATTTCCCTAGAATCCGAACAATACTTTTCGTACACCCTGCATTCATACTAAATCTACGACTCATTATTCAAGCATTGTATTATATTCCGTATGCTGCGTTCCCTGTTTTTCTCATTGGGTCTCAATTTTGACCCCATTAATACAGGTTTTACTTTTTTAGCGTCTGCACGAGCGGAAAACCCCCCTGTTTTTCATTATTAGCATCAGAGAGAGAAAATTTTACCCGACGAGGATGGGATTCGAACCCACGCACGGAGACCGTATTGGATTAGCAGTCCAACGCCTTAACCACTCGGCCACCTCGCCATGACCTCGAACGGGAGAAAGGCTTTGCCCTGAGCGGCCAAGACTTTCTCCTGTGCTTGTTCAGGGGCTCTCCCCTGTAATTTACTCTCGAGTTGTGCACGTGAAATTTACACGTGAGGTTTTATACGTGAGGTTTACACGTGAGGTTTTCACGTTAGGGGTTAGACGCATGTTAAACATCAGCTCTGACTCTGAACTGCATTGAGGACTCCGAAGTAAGAAGACAGGAAAATAAATTCGTGAGTAGCCAATGGGGAGTGACAGAGTAGAACTAGTAATAAATACTTGGCAGTTTACTCACTATTGAACACCTTAAAGTAGACTCAATATGAATATCTGAGAGTAGATCCTATATTGAACACCTTGCAGTACATGTAATACTAAACACAGGGTAGTATACGCAGTAATATCTACCAGAAAGTATATCTAGGGTCGAATACCTAGCAGTAGATCCTGTATTGAATACCTGAGAGTAGATCCTGTATTAAATACCTGGCATTAGATCCTGTATTAAATACCTGGTGGTAGATCCTGTATTAAATATCTGGCAATAGATCCTGTATTAAATACCTTGTAGTAGATCCTGTATTAAATACCTGGCACTCTAATCAGAACAAAATACCTTGCTGCAAGTATGTCTTTGCACACCTCACACTAGACTCCGGTATTAAATTTCAACTAACATCAAACATCTAATCTCAATCCCAGTGGACATATTGCACACCAATGCACTTTGGCTCACTAGTTTATTATTGGAAAAGAAAGACACATTGTTAAAATTCCATCAATTGGGTATATAGTCGACCTGTCTATCTTATCTATTTATTTATCTATATGTCTACCTACCAAACCTGCAGGACATCAATCTATCTGTCGATGTATTAATTTATTTATCTATCCCTTTCTCTAAGTACCTATCTACAATATCGCATATACAGCTAAAGTCGCCGTAATTTTGCTTGCTTCTCTGAAACCGTGCACACTCGTCTGAAGTAACACAGGGTAAAATTAAAAAAAACTCATTTCTCAGTCATTAAATAAGGGCATTTCAGCCGAACGTATCATGGCTACTGTTCATTGAGACTAGAGTGAATGATTATTTTCCTTGGCTCAGTATATTCGTCAGGAAATGAATAAGACTCATTAGAGGTACAAACGGGACTTTATAATAGTGACCAGACAGGTGGTCTAGCACACTACTAAAACTCTGATGACGTTGCTTGCTTGCTTGTAACCGTGTCACAAATAGGGTTAACGTGACCAAATAGGGATAACGTGATCGAATAGGGATAATACATGTCGGGATACACGTTCAGAAACAAGAGGGAGATTGATCTGCCTTATGAGCACCAAATCGGTTCCAGATTCCATTTTCTCTGTCGAGCACCCTAGATAATTCAGAAAGTCGCCGGCCTCTTCTCTTCTCTCCCCAGCAAATGAAGGCACAGCTAAGTGAATAATTGATATATTTATTCCGTTAGCTGTGATGAAGGCACCGGGCTCGGCGGTATCATGGATACCACACGCTATATGACCCGAGCTCGCGCGGTGGCAGCCTCAAACGGGTCGAGGCGCCCACACCATTCGGGTCACACGGAAATCACGGAAGCAACTTTAAAAAAACAAAAAAATAAATCAGCGGCCGGAAGTTGAAAAAACGAACAATACGCTGAAATTAAATTCGTGATTTCTATCATTAAAAACCGCCATCGGGTAACGGCCGGTCTAATTTTGTGCAGAATTAGAAGTTTGGGTTTAAGATCGAAGGGCACACACCTACTCTGCGATTGCGTGTTGCCTGTGCGTGTTCGTGTGTGTGTCTGTCTATGAGTTTTTATGTGTGTTTACGTGTGCGTATGACTGCGTGCTTGTGTGTAGGTTTGTGTGTGTTTTTTGTCTGTTTGTCTGTGCATCTTGTGTGTTCGTCTGTATGTTTGTGTGCGCGTTGGTGTAGATATTTTTCTGTATGTTTATTTGTGTTTTTGTCTGTGTATTTGCTTGTGCGTTTGTTTGTGTGTTTTTCTCTGTATTTATCTGTGTACTCGTTTTTGTTTTCATCTGCGTGCGTGTCGTTTGTTGGTGTGTTTTCTGTGTAGTTGTCTGTGAGTTTGCGCGTGTGTTTGTCTGTGTTTTTGTGCGTTTGAGTGGATTTGTTTGTATATTTCTGTTTGCTTTTGTATACGTGTTTGTCTGCGTGTGTGTTTCTTAATGTATTTGTTTGCGTGTTGCGAGAGTTATTCGTCGTACACACCCCATGAAATTCAGACCTGACATTTGGCTTGCAACCTACACCTGGTAGTTGTAAGTTTTGCTGTAACCTGCACTCGGGAGTTAAACGTAAGGGTCTATACAAATATGGTACAAATAATCCTTTTAAATAATATGTGCCGTAGAGAGCAGTTTTTATCCACCCATTCCTTATTACACCCACTTTCTTTCTCACAAAAACAGCAAATGACAAAACTCCTAAACGGAGAGTACAACTGAATTATCTGGGTCACTTTCTCAGCCCCCAAACCTGCTGGACTGGACCCACTCCTCCAGCCCTCCTCCACCTACCCGTCACTTCTGCCATCCCTCCTCAGACGCAAGTCCCTCCACCCACACTATCCACACTCCCTCCCTTCGCTCTTTCTTCACAGCCCAACTCCTTTTTACTCTTCCCAACTCTTTTGTTCAACTGGACCCGCTGTTAAGCCCCGCTTCCCCCCCAAAGAGTCTCCACCCTCTCAGGTAAACTCCATCCCTTTCCACCCACCACATTCGCTACTTTTAGTCAAAACGCACTGCCCAGACCCGGGATCGAACCGGGGACCTTTAGATCTTCAGTCTAACGCTCTCCCAACTGAGCTATCTAGGCGTTAATGACACGAGCGTTCGCATAAAATTACATAAATGCATGTGAGGGAATTTGACGATGGCTTACTCAGGCTGACTCACTGAATAGCGATTTAGTGAGTCCTGACAAACATGGGAAGTGAGCGAGAGAGCATTCCAGGAGAGGTGGGAAGTATATCATATATTCAGATAATAAAATGCTTGATTTCCGTCGCTTATATAAGTATAGATCTCATTGGTGTTCTTCTCATGAGGTAATATTGGCTATTTTCCTCGAGTATACATGAATCGTCTCGAGTGAAAGTTTTTGGCAGATGTGATAAATAATTGAGAGCGTCTGCCAATAATGTACGTATCATTTAAACGTACTGATTACCATGAATGTACTGTCACCATAGAATTACCGTCCCCATATAACTACGTACTCTCACAATAAAAGTTTCGTTACCATAAATGTACTGGTGCCATAGCAGTACCGTCACCATAATAATACTGTCACCGAAAACGTACCGCCACCATAAAAGTAACATCACCATAGGTGTACCGCCCCATAAAAGTCCTGTTACCACAGCCATACCATCACCATAAAAATATTAGCAACATAAAAAACATCCATACAAATAGTCACCATCAAAGTAGCGCTACCATAAAAATGCCAGCAGCACTTCCCATAAACACGAGCAGTAAAATATTCGCAGAGGCCTGCCGACCTGAGCGAAATAAATGTTCATAAGCCCAGCAGAGCTCAATAGGCCTGCAGTGTTCATAAGCCCAGCAGAGCTCAATAGGCCTGCAGTTTTGGGGCAGTTGAGATCGGTGGTTGTGATGGAAGTTTGAAATGTGTTTCCTGTTGAGAAACTCTCTTTTCTATTGAGAAACTCTTTTTTCTATTGAGAAACTCTCTTTCCCACTGAGAAACTCTCTTTCCTATTGAGAAACTCTCTTTCCCATTGAGAAACTCTCTTTTCCATTAATAAGTTCTCTTTCCCATTGAAAAATTCTCTTTCCTATTATAATAAGTCTCTTTTCCATAGCTATAACTCTCTTCCCCACTGTGGTAACTCTCTTAACCCCTGTGACAACTCACTTTCCTATTATGATGACTCTCTTTCCAGTTGAGAAACTCTCTTTGCGACAGAACTGGGATTCTTGCAGTTGTTTTACGAGCCGCACGACTCAGTTTCAGTTGTAAATGTAATAATTTCTTCTACAATTCGAGTAAAATAATTTAATTACACTCCCCTGTGAATAATTCTATCTCAATGACACGGAGAATACTTTTAGCTCATTGACACGTAGAATAATTTCAGTTCATTCGCACGTAGGGTACATTGAGTTTATTAACAGGTACGATAATTCCAGCTCATTCACAATCTCAGTAACTTCATCTCGTTCACAATTCAACTAAATTTAGAACATTCACAAGCCAAATAAATTAAAGTCATTCACAAGTCAAATAATTTGACCTTTATCTCTCAGTTCATTTAAATTATGGCCATTCACGAACATAACGACTCTAGAGCACTCAGAAAATTTACGAGGCCTCGTAGTTTCTACGAGGTTGTACAACAATTTCAAGACCGTTGCTCAGCGAGTGCGCGAGCGCGAGGCGGCAATCAAGAAAAAATTAGCTGTTGAACTTGGCAATTTCTGTGACTTTCTCTTCAATTCGCGCCTGTTTTCCAGGATTTATTCACTTCTCGTGCCATCTCGCCGGTTTTGTGTCTGATGACCTACCTTCTTAGTGGGTGAAAAGATTCGCCAAGATTGCTCCTCATTTCGACAAGATTGGCATCAATCGCCCGGATTGCATGGAGACGTGACGTCACGCTTCAAGAGCGTGTTGCAATCGCGCATTTGTGACGCACGCGCGCCATTGGCTGGAGGCCTTGAGGTTGCCTACCTGGTCACGAGTCAGTTTCACTTTGGCAGTTGGGGGGGAAGGTGTGTCCTCAGCCCTGCTCCGTCGCCTCAACGCGTGTCCGTGAACCCTTCATTATCTATTGAAATAATTCACGCCCACTAGAGAAATGAGCGAACATTCTCATGCTCTGAGTCAAAGCGTGACCAGCTTTCAGCGTACGCGGTTGAATTAAGTCGTGAATTCGTATTTTCTTGATCAGATCGCGCCACCTTCTGGCGCACGTCGCACGAGCAACGAAATAGAAATCCAGCGCAAAGGGGCCTGTGAAATTTGCTGGGTGCTTCTTGCGGTGTGCTGTGTGGTGTGTGTGGTGTGCGGTGTGTGGTGTGTGTTGTGTGGTGTGCGGTGTGGTGTGTGGTGTGTTGTGTGGCGTGGTGTGTGGTGTGCTGTGTGGTGTGTGTGGTGGGTGTGGGCTGTGTGGTGTGCGGTGTGGTGTGTGGTGTGCTGTGTGTGGTGTGCGGTGTGGTGTGCTGTGTGGTGTTGTGTGCTGTGTGCGGTGTGGTGTGCTGTGTGCTGTGTGCGGTGTGCTGTGTGCAGCTGTGTGATGTGTTGTGGAGTGGGCTATGTGTCATGTGGTGCGCTTCTTTCTATGTGCTGTGCTGTGTGCTTACACTGTCAGTAATGTGCTTTGCGTTATGCTTTTCACTAAGTGCATGCTGCTGTGTACTTCTACCGCGTGCTTTGTACTATGCACAGCACAGAAAACGCGATTTTGTGTGATTGTGTGAGTCGTGTGTGGCATGCATGCCAGACATCACATACACAGCATACATGTATGTGCGGATACGCCGCAAGGTGCGTCCTTGCTCTGCCCTGTGTCGTGGGTGTTGACGGAATCAAAGGCACCCCAGTGTGGCACCCCAGTGTGGCCCGGGCGTGAAGGCCCAAAGGTGTGCTCCAAGGTGTGCTCCTTGCCAACAAAGGCTGGTACTTAGGGGTGGTACTTATCAGAGGTGGTGCTTAGTGGTGGTGATACTTGGAGGTGGTGGTACTTGGTGAAAGTACTTAGTAGTGGTGGTATTTGGTGGTGATAGTACTTAGTGGTGGTGGTACTTGAGGGAGTACTTAGTAGTACTGGTACTAGGAGGTGGTGGTAGTACTCGGGGGTGGTGGTATTTGGTAGTACTTGTTAGTGCTGGTACTAGGAGGGGATGGTACTCGATGCTACCATTGCAACAGGGCCGGACAAAATCGTGCGACTCTTCAATTTTTTATGAAAGACGAAGAGTGGTGTTTCTAACCTGAAATGAAATAGTGAAGTAAAAATGCGTAAAAGCAAACTACATTTTCCATGCATTTACCTATACGCATTGAAAGTAGTCTCGTTCATGTTTCAATTCAATTGACTTCAGTTCCAGCGACCTACCAGAGTCCTCTTAACCCGACCATTTAGCAGCACCCTGCGCTTTAACTTCTTGTACTCTGATGACGTCATCATGGCTATGATCACCACCACATCATCGCAGTGATGTGGTGGTGAATATTAGTGTCACTAGTATTACCATAGAATCAATAAGTAAATTTACATCGAGTGATAAGGAACCATAACAACGGAGACATGTACATCACAGCTCGCCATTGTGCCATGAGTTTATCATTATAGATATGCTCACACACATGTACGGATACATGCATAGGCATTCATGCAAGTGAGTTGGAGTTCTCATATGCATGTTCGTATACACTATACAGTACATGGAGAATTGGATAAATATGTATCCATACAACAGGTAATCACAGGCTTGTACTCGGTATTTGTATGTGTGTGTTTATTTGTGTGCGCTGGACATCTTGTAAATATCATCTTGTAAGACAATTACATGTGTGTGCTGTTTGAAATAAAAGTGAACTTGTGTCTAAAGGAAAGATGCATTTCTGTTTCAAGTGAGGCTAAATTTGTGCCTACAAAGATGCTGAATTTGTATCCAAAATGCGGTGTATTATGTCTAAAGTGGTGTGTTTGCATTTGTGCCTAAAGTGAGGCTGCATTCGAGTCTAAAGTGAGGCTGCATTTGTTTCTAAAGTGTGACTTCATTTGTGTCCGCAGTGGGGCTGAATTTGTATTTAAAATTTGAAGTGATTCTGAATTTGTGTCTAAAGCAGGGTTGAAGTTATGTCAGAACTGAAATCGAAGTGGTAGCACTTTTTTTGTGTTTGATTGTACTACTTGACAGCTTCTCAAAAAGTGCTGAGATCTGTGCTCTACATAAAACCGACCGCTGGCTAGGCTTCTCGCGCCAGGGAGATTTGACTTATTCTGACGCGGGTGTAAAGATCGAGTGGTCCTCTGTACTGCCTGTTACAGGGTACTACCATCACAGTGCACTGTACTACATGTTACATAGTACCACCATTACAGTGCACTGCACTGCCTGTTACAGGGTATTACCATTACAGTGCACTGCACTGCCTGTTACATGGTACTACCATCACAGTGCACTGCACTGCCTGTTACATGGTACTACCATCACAGTGCACTGCACTGCCTGTTACAGGGTACTACCATTACAGTGCACTGTACTACATGTTACATAGTACCACCATTACAGTGCACTACACTGCAGCCGGGTGTACAATTATCTAATTAATCATGCGGTATTTACCGCAATTGATGTTATTAGGTCCAGACAATGCCTTCCATTGCTGGATGAGGGGGGGGGAGGGGGAGATTTTACGATTGAAGGACTCTCGTTAATTAGTTATTTATCCAAGAGGTGTGACGGTTAATTAGTGGTTGCGACCTAGTTATGGTTGTGACCTGGTGGTGGTGGCTGTGACCAGCTGGGGTTGAAATGTCAGTTACAGTCAACAGTAGGCCCAACCATAATGTTTTACAAAGCAAATTAATTTTAAAATACGAATCATTTCCATTATATCCATTGGACCCAGCTGAACTCATACCTCCATGCACCCACGTCTATTCTCATGAGTGATGCCGACTGGTGCTTCTTCTTATGCTTGCGTTCGTTTCATTTTTTATTTAATTTAATAAATTAATGAGGCAGCACGGAGCCTACGCAGTCGTGCTGGAGGAATGCTGCATCTCGCGATCGTGCTGCGGTGCCTNCCCTCAGTAGTACTTGTGCTAGTGTACAGAAGTGCCCTGTGTCGCTGTAGGATCCCCTTGTCGGTGTACACCACGTACAGCACGAGTGCTCTGCGCGCACACACACAGCAATGTATGCGCACACACAACACAAGTACACGACACTCACAGCAGAAGTACACACACAACACAAGTACACAGGAGTGTGTTACCGTTCCCGCGACTCCAGCGGCCTGGCGACAGCGCTGCTCTTTTGGTGCACGTGTGCGACCTCTAGTGTTGGTGACCTTGTGTTGGTGTGTGTTGTATGTGTGGTGTGTGTGGTGTGTGTTGTGTGTGGTGTGTGTGTTGTGTGTGTTGTATGTGGTGTGTGTGGTGCTTCCTTAGATCTCGCTGCCCTGAAGTCACCAGGGTGTGTCCACACTTCACATTCATATCACCTTGAATTCATGTCGTTTGTACGCATTTCTCTTTCCTTTCCCGTTAGTATAACTTGGATAGATTTCTGACTGGCTGTATGTATTTTTAGCCTGTATTTATTCGGCTATTCATTCGTACATTACCTTCTAAAGCGTCGTGTGTACTAATTACCATTTAGCCCCCTCCATCTGTTGCCACTCACACACTGAAACGTATAATTTTTTTTTATATATG
Organism: Orchestia grillus; assembly: GCA_014899125.1. Classification (NCBI taxonomy): domain Eukaryota; kingdom Metazoa; phylum Arthropoda; class Malacostraca; order Amphipoda; family Talitridae; genus Orchestia; species Orchestia grillus. The sequence goes on along the minus strand of VOMN01082828.1, from coordinate 121 downwards.
CCTTGCGGTCCCTAGCTGGTGCAAATAAGTCACCTTTTTATCCTAGATTATTTCTTAAAATTATACCAGGTATCGATGTGGGTATCGTTACGATATAGTTACTGTAAATTTTGAGTGTGTA
>VOMN01082824.1:0-14035 GCA_014899125.1 Orchestia grillus | reverse complement strand
CAATGATGCTATGAAGTCAGAAATGTACGGTCTAGCCTTTTAAAAAATGAGCCCAAGGCCAACATTCCACCTCTAATATCTAAAATTGCACCCTGATTCATAGTGCTTTTTCCATGTACAAATACTATCTCCATAGGATGGTACATACTCCTATGTTTCATGATCCATTTGAGCCTCTGGGGGACCATCTTCTCTATGAGTTACCCAAAGCAAGAGAGTTACACAATGGGCCTACAGCACCTAACCAAGAAGGCTTTTTTTATTTTAATAATACAATGGTGCTTTGCCTTTATTGAGGTTAGATTGTTTAGGAAGTCAGCTAATTTTGAAGAGGTAAAGCAGTGTTTCCAGCAATTGTGACTCGTTGCCTTAGGAATGCAATTGATTCCCAAGAACCTAGCCTTCAGTCACTTTGTCAGGGTAGTTCTTCCATGAATATTGATGCACAGAGCATTATCATCAGAATCAATATTTCCTACTGTGGTTTGACTGGCACCACATGTTAAACTTGGTCCAGGACATGTGCTAGTAAGAAGGCAGTTTAGAATACATTATCCCAAGTTTTAGATTTCTTTGTTTGATTTACTTTACTTGCTTGTAATTCTGTCACAGTGTCACTAATAGACTAAATGACACACTGATTTTTTTTTCATCTGATGTCTTGTGTTTGCCTAGGTGTTTTTAATTGGTTTGCTTCAGCTAAAGCCTTTAATGCTTCACAAAAAGTACTTCCCAACTTGGTTGATTGGAGATTTTCTGTTCCATTTTTACACCTTGAGTTGCCTTAATGTCGTCCTTCTTTGCAGTGTTGATACTCCAATTGAAGAGTTTTTTCTTTTTTACTCTAGCTTTTAATTGCTAATATTGATCAGTTCCATCACAAGTTAATGCCTGTAAATCATTACAAAGGTGATTAAATTAGCCTTTAACACTTCACAACAACTTGAACGCCGTCGATTTCTAAACAAACCACTTTTTTCAAAAGCTTTCAAGTACACTTCTGCACTTACACAGGTCCACGACTATACGAAGCAACTAGCATTGACACAAGCGCATCAAAAGATAAACACCGGTACCACTCTCCCGGATCCGGGTTAACAAGGGAAGCCAAATTATGGTGAACTTTTTTCATTGGTTTACATTTAATTTAAACTTAACATATATTGCCCTATTCTGTCTTTTGGTTAGTCATCAATCTGAAATATAACTGTTGGATTGCTTGTAACGATATTTTCCATGTGAGAATTTTTGTGCTTTTTAGTTATCTGGATTCCTGGAGTACCATATCATTCTTTATCTGTTTCAAGAATACTCATCCGATTGGCATACTATCATCTCTCGCATATAATTACAGATGCACACACTGCAGTATTTAACGGTAGCCCAACAAACATTTAAAAAAAGTTGCAAAGCATTCCGGTTGTAGTTATTGCATGGAGAATGTTCTTGGGTTTTCTATCCACACCTGCATTAGTATCAAGTAGTATTATTCTATTGAACTTAGTGATCAAATACTTGTTATTGATATATGGACAGTGCTAGCGGCTATTATGAATAATCAAGATTTCTATATTTCAAAATCATCCAATATCAACAAACCTATTTCTTCCTTCAATGATACTCAGAATACCTACCCTAATATCCATTCAGTAATTTTCTTGCTGTTTTGCAATGATGAGTTGTAGCATTTTCTACTCATAATTTAAAGCTTGATCTGATTGCTTGCATTGCATGATCACAGTCGAAAATAAGTTTAGGCTCTTTTTAGATGGTTCTTCCCCAACGTCTTTACTGTAAATCTAAACAAAATTACTAAGAGAATATCAATAACAGCCTTTTGATAACCTATAATTTGATGGTTGAACATTCTTGATTTATTCTGAGATACGTTGTTACCCTGATGTCGATGATGGTCATATTTAAGTATTCTTTGTCGCAAAAAGTTTCAGTTTCATATTTTGACTGAATAGTTTTGTGTAGCACTGTGGGATTTACACAGTAATTCAGCACTCCTAATCTCATTCGAGTTTTCCTCATCCGCACAGGTGATTTAAGGATAATTCATGTTCAAACTTTGTGTGAGTAATAGAACATTGTTACTTTCGATAGATCAGCTAATTCCGCATACGCAGAAAACTGCTTAGTCATCAAAACTAACAATTACTCATACAAACTGGTACCAGTTTTATATTTGGGTGGAGTGGGAAACCTGGCGCCAGGTGGACTCGAACGCGCGACCACCCAGACCGCAGTAGAGCATCTTACCCACCAGGCTACCCAGGTACGAGGTATGTGAAACGCATACTGAATGGTCATTTGTATTAGAGGCTCACTTACATTCTAGGTGTATGTAAAGTTGTAAGAAAAATTGACAAATTTTCAGCCCTAATGCAAGTTTCTTTAATGAATATAACACGAAGACTCAACCGAAGGCAGATACATAACCTCATCAGTTCGTCCCGAATGAGGCATCGATGGTTGAAGTGCTCCAGCATTTGAATGAACAGGCCAGGATTAGCTTTACAGGCATGGTGATACTAACTACATATTGTATTGTTTTGATGTAGAAAGCCCTCAGAATGCAACCATAATTATATATTTATCCATATTTTTAAAAATCAGTAAAAACATATTATATCAGGAGTAGCTGCTACTGCAAAGCCCAGTTAAACTTTGAGAATTCCCTGTTACGCTTATCAAGTATGATCAATTAAGCATTTAATTAGCCACTTTTTGATATTGCATATTTTTAACCCCGGTCCAAGCTAGAAGAAGCAACAGAAAATGAGGGATGTTGACCAGTTGGTGACCCTCTACTGTACCACATTCTTATTAGAAAAATGTCACAGTCGAGAGGTAAGCAAACGTTCTGCGGTTAGCACTCGAATTAGAAGAAGTTGAGTTCATTATCCGAGAGCTATTTCCCCATTTTGTTCTTGTAGATTTCCATGCCTTGTCTTGTCTTGTAGAGTTGAAGACCACATTTCCGCGTACATTTCAACTCCGTAAATGTTCTTTGTTGTTCCAAGAATTTCACTTTTTTGGAAGAAAACCCTTTCTTTTTACGGAATAATACGTACTTACGTTAATCAGTTACTTTATCCTGGAAGGAGAGCGGGATGTGCATCTTACGACAATGATCGGACAGTCGAAGAAGACGCCATCGAGATGGTTGCGTCAAAAGATGAATACGAATATCTTCTTCCTTCGGGAGTACGAAGGTACTCTTAGCCTGAAAAAGAGAACAAGCCAATAATACAAATTAATTTCTACTTCAGTATCCTTACTGAGGAATAAAACATTTTCTTACTCACATTCTGTGTAATTGAAAGCTTTAGATTAATTAATTTTAGCAAGATTCTAATATTTAAAGTTAAGTTGACGCTNCGGACCTCGTACTGATGAACTTCAGAACAATTCGGTGTCTGGATATGCCCAACTTGGTTGATCTCAGAGAGCTATTTCAAAGTTATAGTTAGATTTATCTTTTGGATGAGTAAGTGCTTCATATTTTGTAAAACATTGAGTAATGTTGCCTATAGGTCCAGCATTATCGAACCACTTCCCAGTTTTTACTGATTGATGTCTCAATGTCCAAGATTACTAACTGAACAGCATTGTCTCTATTCAATAGAAAATAAGAGTAGACAACTTGAGCACTGGAAGAAGAACTTAGGTTCAGCCACTGACCCACAGATCCAGCTGACCACTGGACAGCCCCAGCGCCTCGTAGCAGCCCTCGATGACGCGTAGCATGCGAGGGAGCTCCTGCTCCGGCAGGACACTCCTCCGAGCAGAGTTGGGGGTCCTTGCTGGAGTTCTCTCGAAGCCTGGAGGCTCAGAGGGGCGGGGACCGTCCGTTGAGCGGAAGCTGATGTCCAAGCAAAGCTTCTGGGACAATTTTTCAATGACTTGGGCTGCATCTACGAAAGCCGAGACGGGCGAGTGCAGTCCAAGTGCCATTTGCTGGGAGAGGGAAATTCTAATTTAGTAAACTGAGAAAAGTCACGAAAGATGCACGCAACAAAATATAAAGTTATAAAATTATGCTATAAAGTTCATGGATTAATGAAGTTATGTGAGTAGCAATCTCTTAAATATATGCTCAAGGTCTTACACATATGTACGTTTGAGAGTCTATTTCTTACATTTCTTTCCTAAAATGAAAACAAATTACGAGCAAACTTTACTATAGTACCTAAAGAAATTTGTACATAACTGCTACGTATTATGATGAAAGAGAGATAATTTTAGAAACAGATAGCGGTTTGAATAACTGTATTAGAATGTTAAAATGACTCTATGTAGAAAAACTGTGGCTTGAAGGAAACATATTTCTCGCCGCGAGGTAAATAAAGTCTCTCGGGATAAATGTAATTATTGAGAAAAATATGTGAATCATACTTGGAGAATGTGGTTGAGTTGCTGGAAAGCGTGTTGGGAAGAGAAGGCAAGAACTTTGGCTTCTTGGCGCCACACGAAGTTGGCAGGAAGGGAGGAGTCGAGCGCTGCCTCTCCTGACGCGGCCACTTCGCAGGCAGGCAGGCCGTCCCTCAGACGCCTCACGAGGTGTGTCGCAGCTGACCTTGTCAAGCTTACTGCAACGAAGAATTTATTGAAGCTATGCTAGCAATGAATCGAATGTAGACAGGCTCTAGCTAGAAATAGGTTTTGAAGATATTGAAAAATCAAAATAATTTTTGTGCGTAAGAAAATGGTACATATTTACCTATATTTTAGCACGAACCTGTAGTACCAGAAGTAGCCAGTGTGTGATAACAGTATTTACTAAAGTCAGGAGGTACATTAGCTTCTCTTGCTCCTGACGTCCACCTGTGAAGGGCGCGTCAGTGTGTCGTGATGCAGTCGTCCCCTACGTAGGGCACTAGATCGCTTCCAGCAAACTACCGTTCTGTCTGCTTATTCGCTTCTTATAATACGCTCAATTTGTTTTCAGTGACGCAAATATTTTCCGCCCCAGTTGATACTGCCTGCGGGCTCATGGCGCTCTGGTGCCGCGTAGGTTCACGGCTGGGAAGTAAGGGTTCCACTCCCGGCTGGGGCAACCAGATTTTCAAGGGGCCGATGAGTGTTTCTCTTGGAAAAGGAAGCTTAAACTTCACATTTCTCGCATCACCAACGCCTCAATAGTTGTAAAGCATTGAAATCCCAATGATGAGTTGAATGTTAACTCTGTTGAAATTAATAATGAAGTTTCAATGCGGGGAACGACTGCTGAGCGGTTGTTTGCTGGAACCGATCTCGCGCTCTGTACAAGAGATCACTGTAGTTTGCCTTCCTGGTGATCGTAAGAAAAGCCGAGCTGAGACACTACTTAACCCTTTCAACCAGGAGTTCTGTTTTAACGAATTTTGTCAGGGTACACGCACATACATACGCACAAGCAGGGTTGGAAGGGTTACAGACCGTTGATTCTGTTTGTTCGCGGTTCTCTGTCAGGTTTTTCCCGTAGCAATAGACATTGAATAGCCGCCAGAGCATGCAAAAAAATTAGTGCAACGTTCGTTTGCAAGCTGAACTGAACCACTCGCTATATTCTCACCTGCACACAGCGATGGCAGCTCCGCTCTCGCAGAGGCTCGAGTGAGCGTCGTGCTGGGCTCTGCGGCGCCCCCACACACTGCACACCAAAATTGTACCGTCAGGCAACTCGAGGGTTCAGAGACAAACATGAAATGAGGAAACGACTGTAAATTTAGAGGAAACGGCCCGAGTTTTAGCTCCTATAAGAAGAGTCTAAAAAATTGCCAAAGTAACACAAGAAGCCCTGAATTTTTTCTTTAGATCAAAAGGGTCAGGAAGTTTATTTCTAACAGTAGCAGAGGCTTCTCAGTCTCTCCCCCTCCTCCCTCTAAGAAGTTTAGAAGCACTTTTTCTACTAGCTGCTCATGTTTACATTTGTCATTGGGACGAGAGACTGAACCACGGACTCATGTAAATCGATTGCGCAGTCAGTATTCTGAAATGGGTCACCCGGACGAATTCTTAAAATACTTAACAGAAATTCATAATCAGAGATCCTGAGCTAAAGAGGAAGCAAACCTAGCGTTGATGACCATATCTTACATGCATATTTTCTATCATAGAGGTATGTTGGCCTTTACTGAAAAAATGTCCGCTTTCAGCTATAAATTATGTAATATTTTTTATTAAAAGTTTTCATAAATTCGATGAAATCTCAATTGTTGTAACGTAAGTTCTAATTGCCGTAACGTGAAAATTTAGCACTGCCCTTCATGATATAAAAATTAACTTGTTCACCATGGATGTCTTTGAGGTCTGAAGGAATCGTGAGAAGAAGAGGATCAGTTGAGAATTGAGGCAGTCGGACCTCCACAACGACACGCGTGGAGACCTCGTCGTCAGGTGAAGCGGTGCTGGGGTGACGCGACAAGTGGGCCCCCTCACCAGGGGCGTGACGTGCCGCGCTGCAGGCACAGCCCTCCACAATGCGGGCGCTGTGCAGCAAGCTCTCGATGTCACTCCTTGTCTCAGCGGGGTACTCAGCGTGTCCGTAGATGAGCTGCGTGCTCAAAATGGAGTGTGTTGAGGTGGACTCGAAAGTTCAAATGGGGTGTGAAATTTTAGCTCGACGGGTAAAGGTTCATTTGAAATCTGTGACCGTGTGCTTCAAAAAGTGTCAGTCACAAAATGGACTGAATCATTAGATTATTGACGAAAATAATAACGGTGTTTATCGTGTTATTTTGTGTTAAAAGTTAGGGAATATCATACTGTACATTGATAATCTTTCCAAAGTTTGTAACTTAAAAAAATGAACTTCTCTATTCAAGGGAATATCGTCACTAACCATGCAGACAAATGTAGAAGATAAGTTTGGACACGAAAATTTTAATAAAAGATAACGTTGAGAACTCAATTGCACTAGAAGTGTGACATAAATTTCGGCTAAATACTTCACTCAAGAGGAGAATTTACCTTCCATAAGATAATAGGCAAAGGCGACCACAGCTCTTCGAGAGAACTGACACCACTTTCACCATCGTCGGAGCCGAACATTTTCCAGACGGCGTCCACAATGCCCGACAGCTGTGCAACTGTGTCAGTGCTGAAATGACTTCTTTTCTCTTCGTGAGTCAGCCACTGAACGGAGACAAATATACATACGAACTGTTCAAATTTCGGTATAACTACTGACACAGACTCAAGTCTAACTCATTGTCCAGTGCATTAGAAGATAATGTCAAAAGGGAACGTGGATCAACGGAAAATTTTATTTTGGGACTAAGCCCACAATATTTCAGGGCCCTATCATTTATGTGAGGAAGATATACTTATCATCGAGTCGATGCTTCCTTCTTTTATTTGAGGGCCTATACCGTTTACCATATGTAGTGAACAGAGACTTGTGTCCTTATTCCTTGAGGAATGAAAATTTGTTGGGATCAATTACCCCCTCACTAGATAAGTTGAATTTCTAATGAACGGGAAGGCTTCCACGACACCCAGAAGAAAAAATATACGAATCCTACAGAAATTTTCCAGCGATATTCTCCACAATGATGAATCGGAGTTAATGAAGCGAGAGTATCAATTCATCAGATATGTTTATGAAAAGCGAGTGGAGTACATACGTACACTCGTGAGTCGCGGAGAGAAGCTTGTGTGCCAGCTATCTCCAAAGTGCAGGCCGGTACTTGTACAAGTACATTTAAATTTCCGTTTACAAACTTGTAGCAACTTGTAGCATGAATACTTCATATTCTCTGTTTACTTTTCTAGGTCAATTATCTGCTCCTAATAACTGTTACCACCATAGTGTTTCAGTCTCTTCAGCCTCTATCCGCTTAGCTGTGAAACGATCCTTCCATTTAAGAGGCTCAGCCTCTTGGTTTTGCTGCGATGATGATAGTCTGGTGAAAATACTTACAGCGCAGCCTTCCTCGACTGTGCTGTCGCTCATTTGCGACAAGCTGCATTTGAAATTTCATTTATAACGTTCAACATAATAATAACTTATGCGAGTTCACTTCTATCCGAGAATGTACACACAAATTTAAATTAATTCAATAATCTTAGCTTGGCTTAACTTGTCTAAATAATATCTTCAATATCTCCAAGTTTAAGGATATAAAGAAAGATAAAATTGATATTACACAGATATGAACTAGTAATAACCCTGTTTTTTATCTGATAAAATGAAAACTAAATCAAGCTAGATTGAAGTTAATTCCGCCTCGCCTTAAGGACGACAATTACGACATACTCTGCCACAATTTTGCAGCACCGTTAATTTAGAACGATGAAACATGGAATTCAGCAGCCCAACATTTAGAAGTATTTGAAGACGTCAGACATCATTGCTGTCAGGTATACACTGTAGACGCAACTGGACGCTCCACGCATATGTCGAGCTGCTTCACCAGGTGGAATCGCACCATCGCCATCGTAAGCAAAACTCGAAAGATCGGGGTGTCAAAATAAAGTTCGAATGTAACCGTTTAACTACAGAGTAAAAGGCTAAGTTAATGCAAGTCGACAATCGCTATTGGGGTATTAATGAAACAGCAAAAATGAAATTTACCCTAGGAAAATTCATACCTACACATGCAGTATCACTTGTTCTTAAAATACCAATTACTGAAAACTGTTCCCTGAATAAATTGTACAGGGAACAAATTTGTACAGAAATATAGCCGAATTAGGGATTTTCCTCCACGTATCCGAGGATGTGGACCAAATGACCTGGACGCAGGCGTGGAGAGCCGCACAGACGCAGTGCAGAGCCGCAGGACGAGGGCTCTTCGGCTCAGCTAAACGGCTCTCCAAAAAGTCAATGTTGCAGTAGTCTGACTTGGGAAGCTTGCGTACAGACGCCAAGTCTCTCAAGTAGTGTGGCAATTCAAGCGGTTCTCTAAGCACCACTGCACGGGGATATAAAATCAGAAAACAGGTAAGGGCGTAGGGTAGTACTGCTGAGTATGAACAGAAGGAAGAACACACCAGAAAGAGAAATTATATCTTTGCCTGTACTGATGAGTGTTACGAAAATAATCCGACTCTGAAAGAGTATTACAGCACAATGGCTGACGGCCATTACATTGAACATGGTAATTTTATCATCAATCTTACGGATTCAATTCCAATGGGGGGATTGTATTTTGAACGCATTTCTTGGAGGTGTCATGGGAGCGACGGCCACGTTGCCCTCACCTGCATGCGGACACGGGCTCGGAGGGGTGCCGTGGATGCGCTGCCCCTGCGTCACAAGGACGACCACGTTGGCGTGGTGCACGCAGGAGGCGTCCAGACCCTGTGCGGCAGCTCGCACCAACGGCAGCATCTGGGGCAGACCGGCAACTCTCACATGCGGTGAAGAAATCATGAGCACACAAGCATATGCATTAGGCGCCGTGTTCAAATGGTAATGGATCAAATAACACGCAAAAAACGGGTTGTGTTTGGGACAAAGACAAAAGCTGCTAAACAAAGTCGCAGAATCGTCATTTTGAAAATGAATAGATGTACATATTGAAAATGTCTTTAACACAACAACAAAAAAAGTTGCTCTCAGTTTAGAAATTTTCCAAACTATCATGAGAACCATGGAAACTTCTGATAAATAGTAAAATCATATAAGACACCACAGGTATCCTCTTGTACACTGTGAGAAACGGACAGTCATAATTTGACTAAAAAGCTTTGGAAAACAAGAGGGGCCCACGATAATCAAGGATGACCATCCGTGAAGGTCAGGAAGGATGAAGTTCGGTCTGTCGGAGCTAAGAGAGCCACATCCCATGTGCCATCGACGCCTTATTATTATAACTGAAGTGACTGTCTAGAAAACGAGCGGTAACCAATGCGATACTAACACTGCCATTTGTTAGGTTATCAGAATTGTATCATCATGATCATCAAACAGAATTGGATTAATTCTGTGAGCACAGCGAGCGGCAGAGCTGGCAGCAGAACTGTGGCGGGAGCATCTTCAGGACAGATCAGGTCAGGCGAGGCCAACGGAGACATGCGAGCAGAATACTGCTTCTTGACACACGTTCATCACTCCTCCGAGAACGAATAAAAAGGAGGAACATGATGCACCGAATCCTATTTTTTTCGTTTTTAACATACCCTCATACAAGTAGACCCAAAACATTCTCCTTCTACATATTCTAAGGATTCTACAGTTGGCGGTCAGACAGCCATGTACGTATATTGCCTTTGGAATGGACTTTAAAGGTCAACCCTACTCAGCACAGATTCTGGTGAGGTCTGAAATCCTGCTCAGTGCTTGAGAGTAGTATTGTCTCAAATATTCATTAAAACACAAGCCATGAGGCGCTCCCTTTGATGAGTGGAGTATTGATCTGTTAAAACCAACTTCATCCTCCAATTACAGTATTACACTTGTTCGTTTACGCTTAGGTGAGCGAGTAACTCATTTTTATCATTTCATATCGACTGTATCCCTGTGCTAAATGTATATTAATTGTGGTAATTTTATCGTCTCAAATGATTCGGATGTTTCAAAAAACGACCTTTATGGTAGGTACAGCCCAGTTTAACTTTTTCGTTGGAGCATCTATATTTAAGTAATTATCTATTATTTTAAACACGTAAGCACTTTAAGCAATTATTTAATCCATTTATCGATGGGGTGGCGAAAAAGTTCGACTGGATGGAAGACAGCAGAGGGGTCTCCAGCCATCCCGTCTGGTGGCTCACGAGGCAGCTTAAGGAACGTGCCTTAGCGACCCCAGCACAGGGCACACTCGGCTGCGCCCGCTTTTCGTTCACAAGTCCCCAAATATACAAAAATTCCTCTTAACCTCTTTCCCGGCTAGGACGAGTTAACTCGTCCTTACCTAGCTCAAAATTTTCAACTTGTACGACAAAATTCGTCGAGTGTTCAATTTGAAACACAGGACAAAACTTTGACTCAAGTTCCGTGTCAAAGTTTTCCGTGCCGCTCTCGGTACAAATCGACCATTCCCGCAGGCACTTGTACATCTCGAGCAAATGAAGTCGTCTCAAAAGTGGGAGTTTTCAGCAGATTCCGTGCCGAGAAAAGCTTAACCCTTCATACCCTGAATTCTGGCAGTAATGTTGAGATTTATTTGACTATAATAATTATTGTAAAGTTATCTTGTAAGCAAATTACATAGACAGACACTAAAAAGCGTCAAGTTGAATATACTTTTAACTGGGCCATATATGGTTTAATTATGTTGAAAACATCTTTCTAATTCTTAAAATTATGACCGTGTTTATGAAAGAGGACACGTATGACCTCCCAGAGTATGAAGGGTTAAAGACCACCCTGGAGCGCCGTACATCCCGTCACACGAGAGGCAGCAGCAGGAGGCAGCGCTCACCGCTGGGGGCGTGTCCACCAGCACCAGGTGTACTTGGCTCCTGCTCACTGCCAGCGCCAGCTTGCGTCTCAGCGTCTTCTGTCCAGGTGAAACAAAGAAAAATCGTTTAGTCCAAAATCAGTTACAGACAAAGCATGGTAAAATTAGGTTTTCAAAACAGTGAAAGCGCAGCCTTACAATTAAAATGTTCAAGTCGCGTTGAAACTTCTAATCGTGATTCTTAATTCGGAGCTAAGCATCGAAAGTTCAATATTAAGCCAAAACTCTGAGCAATGTATGGGGTTGAAAGGGCTAGTGCAGTTTGAGTGCATGCTGTAAATACATACACTTTTCAGTACGATTTATTTTTCGAATTTTTCATTTCGTTACAGTCTAAAAATAACACACTATCACTAACTCACAATAAAAATGAATTTATTCTCGTTTAATGCTTGAAAGAAGCAGAATTTTAGTGACGAATTACTGTCCAGTAACTTCATTTTCGTCAATAATATTTTCGCACTGATGAACACTTTACTGCTTTTATAGCAGTTCTCACTTCAAAAAAAATAAGTCTTTAACAGTTTCCTCATTCACATTAGAAGCTACCGCGGGAGTGATACGTCAATGACGCTCATTCAACAGAAACATGCTATCATAAAACGAAAACGAAAACGAAAACGAATCAATCGGGCAAGAAACTGGAGAGTAGCAGCCCTGCAGCACGCACCTCGAGATCCGGCACACCAGGCACGAAGACGAACCAGGTTTTGTAGTAAGGCAGGCCTAAGGAGCGCAAGGAGGACCTCAAGGTTCCGACGCCGTCCACACCGTCCGGGCACCACACCTGCAAGGAACTTTTCAGCTTTAGACCTCCTCATGCAGTTCTGTCAGGACTATCGAAGCTCGCCCACATGGACGGGTATGAATTATCTCATTGTGGCCCATCTGCAGCTAAAAAAAACATTGTGCCGATCCTGTTGTGCAGCCCCTACTCTAACAGAATTAACAAGATGGTGCCTCTCAAAAGGATTGTAGCCATTTCCAAAATTACAATACGTAATTCTTAATTACAATACTTTGTCATTTGACTTAAAATTTCTTCCACACTAAATTAATCATATCTGGAAGAGTTGAAGTACAAAAAGTTGTACAACATATACATCATAAAGTTAAAGTAAGTGCATAATGATGGATTGAGTATTTAAAACCAGGACCGTCTTGCTTAACATTTTTCTCGAGAAAGACTAGATGACTTATTTTTACTCAACTTACATTTTTCAGCTGTACGTAAATGAACTCGTCAAATTTACGTTTAGAAAAAGATTGAAACGAGTTTACTCGATTTACCTTTACTTTTCACGGTCGAACGGACTCTTCCCCCGTGTACTCATGCATGTAAAGGACGGTAAAGCCGTTTGAAAATCCCACCCTTACATTAGAAAACATGCCGGGGAAGAGGCCACAGCAGCACGTCTGGCCACTCTACGGACGAAGTAGCCTCACCTCGACCACAGCCGTGTCAGGAGGACCCAACACTGAGCTCGCTCGCAGCTGCCGGCGGCGCTGCAGCGTCGTCTCCAGACTGGTCAAGGCAAGAGAGCCACACAGAACGGGTCACTCTTGGAGTCAGGCAGAGCGAACAGTACTGAGTACACAAACAGTACTGAGGGAAATAGGTAAAATTGAGCAACGGAAGCTAAAACCTTCGAGAGAGAGGTCGCTAGCATCGTNAGAGACAGGTGAAGCTCTAATAACCAGATCCACAACAGACTCGCACCACCACCACCACATCTGATTCTGCTGAGACTAGCTAGAAAAACATTAAGTGACATCATTTCCTTAAAGCACATTAACCTTTTACTTCCCAAACTATTTTTTATTTGACTAACATTTTTTCACATTATACGCGTTTTCTCCTGAAGGCACTTTAATGCTACATTTTGTGTGACAGGAACAAAAAGAGTAGGGAAATATTTCCTGGCGGAAGGCTGTACTTTCGCTCAAACAATACCAGGCCCAACACCTATAAAAGTAATTATTTTGAGTGTACCGTCCTCGGAAAGCAGCGCAGTGAAGGGTACACGAGAGCAGCCACCATCGGCATGTCCCCCTGCATGGAGCTCAGAACTGCTACGTAACCTCCGAGGATCACTGAGGCTTACCCGACGTTGGAGGGTAGGCCTAATGCAGTGCACCACGGACAACCTACCAGGACAACCTACCCATTCACCCCGAGAGCCACTAGGCACAAGTTACCTACTCTTACAGAGCGCTCAGTCTGAGTTTTAAAAATCAAAAGTAGGAAATTCGGGCAAAACTTGGAAGAGTTAGGCGGATGTCCCTGTAATAAATGAGTATGTTAATCACAGACACATATCAAAGCAGGCGGTGTAGGAAAAAAACCTTCAACTTCCAGCAGAAGAGTATTTTCAAAGCATTTTCGGGCCAGACCTTTAGCTAGGGGGGTTCAGACGCTGATTCTGGGCCTTGACCAGCAGAGTTACAAAGGTGCACGAACGTAAATCCTCATTAGAGTAGATAAAAAAAGAAACTAAGACGATCACGCTCATTACAAGCATAAACGAAAGGCATAAAAACAATGCGAGTCGAGGAAGAGGGTGTGAGCAGCGCTGGGGAGGGTGCGAGTAGCGCCGGAGAGGGTGCGAGTAGCGCTGGGGAGGGTGCGAGTAGCG
>VOMN01082820.1:0-12872 GCA_014899125.1 Orchestia grillus | reverse complement strand
GTGAGGTTAAAGCTTTCTTTTCCAAGGGAACCACTCCGTGGTTACATGAAAATCAGTGTCTGAACATGAAGTCGAACCCTCACTCTCAGCTCTGGGGTTATCACGTTACCAATGCACCATGTGGTCCAACCGCAAAGCATTGAATAAACTTACATTTAACTTAATTCGAAATTCATCTTTGTATTAGGTGATATATGAGAAATGGTAAAGAATTCTCTTATAAATGTTTTTTTTCTTCACATTCCTGCAATGATGAAGTTGGTGTTGGGTGAAATATCGAGATTTGATCCTCGGTGTATAGAATCCTGTGTCAAAATTGATAACTTCCATAAACTTTAATCATTTATGTACGTTAGCAGAAAATGATTTTCCTTCACAATTTTATTATTTTAAGACAGGTGCGAAGCAATTCTTTCTACTAAGAGGTAAAAAATTTCTATTTATTTAAACAGAAATTTTGTTTCCTTTTTTCTCCATAAAAACTGAGGTTTTGATGTAGTTTTAGAGTAAATAATTTTTACAATTTAGGGTAGCGGAATTTTCACCCCATGTCAAGCTGATCAAAACATTTTGTTTCGAGGCCAGTAGCAGCAGTGTGGCTGAGGGGAGATGCGGTGGGTGCAGTGATGTGGGTGATCATTTTGCTTCACGCTTTTCTCGAAAAGTAATTATATAAAGGGAACGTGCTCAGAAAATTAACTCGTCGTTTATATGTGCTCCCGTAGCTATCACACATATGCGCTAGTGCTTATGTCGCTGTTGTTTATTATAAAGTTTGTCTTAATGTAACATTTGAGATACGTTGTTGCATTTCAAGTTTGTGTATGATGATTATTTGCGCTTATCTACTCCACCTGTGTTTTGTATTGTAAATATATGTGATTCTTAGTGTAGCTCTTTATGTCTGTTGAACTTTGTCGTAGAAATTAGGAATTTTATGTTATTCATTATATATCGAACTACCACAATGTTACACATGTATCGATGTAGGCCATGCTCATCTAATTTTAGCTGTTCCAACATTTGTGTTGAAATTACTGCCTTATTAACACTTTTAAGGTATGTGATAAGCTATTCTGATGAAATTACTGTAATTTTACAGCTGTTACTAAACTCTAATATGTGATTTTTTTTGGAAAAATGCATGCTTGTTATGATTAAAGTGGCTTTGGGCATAATATAAAGTGCTCTCCTTGGTTCATAATTACAAGTTAGCAACTTGTCAATTATTATTGTTGGCCTGAAAATTGAAGTTCATAGGAGGGAAAAGCCAGACATAAGGTTAGGTTGCATTGTTGAATAGCATGAGAGTGTGTTGGAGCTTGTGAGAAAGTTTCAAGTAGATTATGGTTTTATTAGTGATATACTGATTTCTATCACACTTAAAATGATAAATGTTTTTAAGAACAAAAATATTACTGATATTATACTATAGTTAATGGAAATTGATACTTGTTTGCACCTGTTTGTAAGGATAGGCTTGAAGTTAGGAATAAATTTGGTAGTTATTTAGTTTTTTAAATTTTGTTAGAGATATTTTTACCAACTGCACATTATTCAGAAGTTTGCTTTTAGTCTTTTTGTATGGGTATATGATTACAAAAACACTAGAAGTTGCTTAAAATTTAAGAGAAAAATAACCTGTAGTCTAATATCATGATTTACATTGTGCATAAAATAATATGAAAATTGGTTACTGCTCTTTAAGCATTGTAAAATCAATCATGCATAAACCAGAGACTTGCAATAGAGACTGTCAGGTTGTTGCTAGTAGGAAAAGATAGAAAATACATTCTGATAACATTCATACAGCAGATTTCAATTAAAAACTTTTGTGAAAAAATATTCTAAGGCTCTGGCATTGGAATGCAACCTTGGGCACATAAATTGGATGTTACACTTTCTTCCCTAAAACTAGTATGCTACGGCTTTTTTTATATTGGTTATCAACATGCTATGGCTATAAGAATCAAATGTTATGCTAGCACAAATATGTAGTTTTTGATATGATGAATTTTCTAACAACATAAATTTGTTTAGTTGGATGACAAATAGTGTCAATCCACTATTTTGGAACATATATGCACTACTTGTTCACTTGAGTTCTGACACTATTGCTTGGTCAGTCACTCTGACAAGGTTACCACTTCACATATCAGGGTTTCACTTAACATTACAGTAAATAATGGTGGTGTTGTTTTTTCTGAGTGCAATTATAATTTTAAACTGCACAAGTGTGCATTAAAATCTATACTGACTGAGATGTGGAAGACTTCCTTCTTCTGTAGCAATGAGCATTTTCTAACAAAACTAGCCTAGGCTGTATTGTATTCCTTTCAATATTACAATAATTTGAAAGTGGCAGCATTCAAAAGATGGTATTTTTATATGGTATTGCAATGAATTATTAGACTTCATGGTACTTGCCACTGATCAGTTAAATCTTTGATAGATAATTTATAAAATTATGTTTTAATCAAGTAAGTAAAGAAAAATGTTATATAATAAAAAAATTGCACCAATAAAAATTTGGGAATCTGAATATCATTAGATTTTATGTCTATGGAACACCATTCTTATGGAAAATTACTTGCTGATTGCATTATACATAAGTAAATGAATATGATTAAATTGTTATGAAGATATTATATATAGTTGTGTGGCTAATTTGTGTTGAGGCTTTTCCTTGGCTCTGATATGTAATGATAATTTGACAATAATTAAGAATTCATTCCATTCTCTGGAAGAAGAAAGTAAAATAATGTACACTTCATTAATTCATTCATATCTGCAATGTGGCATAAAACTAACAAAAGCAAAACATACTTTTTACTCCACAAAAAAGAGCTATTAGAGCAATGAGGAATTGAGAATATAATTCACATACAAATGAATTCTATAAGTGCTTGAAAATTCTTAAGCTTCCTGGGGCCTGATTATCAAAACTATTTCAAGTTTTTGAACTTACGGGAAAAATTTACGTTTAGCGAATGCTGATCGTAACTTTTGTATTATCAAAGACATCTTGGGTAGAACTTATGAAAAACCATATTTTTGACGCATTTTAGCTGATCAGAGAAAATCGGAGGGCCGAAATTTGTAAATATAGTAGATACTAGTCACGTGATAAGAGGCAGTGCAACAGCGACAGATTTTTGCGATTAAAAAATTATGGCTGTAAATAATTTCAGATGTCGGATCAGAGAAGCCAGGCACATTATTTTGTTAAAACTACATTCCATAGCAACTCCTATTAATTAATGGCACTTGATTGCCCTTACAGAATTAAGATAAGAACACCCATCAATTTATGACTTGAAAAATAAATGTTATGTCCCTGTACTTGATATTTCTATTATTTTAATATACAAATACCTTTTTTTCTGTGAAACGTGCTTAAATTATGAAGTTCTCATAAGAATAATGGAAATCACAAGAGCTAGTAAATTGTAGCACTCACAGTTAACAACTCTAATTATCATATACGCTCAATACAAAATTGTTCAGAATCACATGAATCTTGGCCAGCAAGTGGTCTCTGTGACAAGGTGTAGCTACTGTCTGTAGGCCATTGAAATTTATTGCTTGTAATACCAGATGAGTGTTAGAATCTGCGGCAAAAGTTTCAGGACTTGTTGTGGTGTAATCTTTCCTTATTCTTTTCAAAGCCTCTCAGTGCATAGGAGAGGCAATAGGGTTAGATTTGTATGCTGTGAAACTGACCTCTGGTGACATGTTGGTTTGCTTCATTCTTCTAGTGTCACTGTCAAAACTGATTGTATAACCACACAAGGATGAAACCCTTCATGATCTTGTCTGCTGTGGTATTCCAGCCTAACTGTCATCTGCTGTGGTATGAAAACTATTTATTTCCTTTTGTTGAAAGGCTCAAGCATTTGAACTTTTTGACAACTTAAAAGGCTTTTGGTTCCTGATTGTGCTTTGCATTGTTTTATACATAAATATTTTTAAGTTAAATTGTGAAGATTATTTTTGTACTTGAATAATTTTTCCATCAGTTTCAGGCTAGTGAATTGCTATTTTGTTAATACAGGATTTGAACACCAAAGATTAACTTGTCCTTCATTCAAGATATGAACATCAGGCACTGTATTGTCAGCATTTTGTGGTCATAATGGGCAATAAAACTTTCACGCTGTGAACACTTTGTTGGGTAGATGCACAAGTAATGACATCACATACTCCATGAAAGCCACACTATTCTTCAATTCAAAAAGTAATAAATTCAGTGATTTCTTCCAACTTGTTCCGTCAGATTGCTGACTTATTCTACCATGTTGAAGAGGCAAAAAATTCACATCAGTGTTGATAGCAATTCTGCTTTTCTAAGCTGAGGCAAATATAGATTTGTACTGTAGGCGTGCGTGGACATTGTTAGAGCCGTGAAAAAATTTGAAGCACGCATACGGTTGCACAGGTGAAAATTTATAGAGTAGTGTTGCTTTGAAAAGCGTCGCAAATATCGTCAAGATGCCCACCGTGTCTTCAAAGCTCGTGTCGAGCGCCAGCAAAACGCTGGGCTTGTCTGAAAGGACGTTTTCTCGCGGCGCTGTAGCAGCGATATGCGCCGTGTATTTCTACACGACAGTTTACCCCAAAGTGAAGCACCTCGTGTTTGCCCAGCCCAAACCAAATCGCGAGACTGGCAGCGATGCCGCTGCCCAGAAAAGCGGTGGTTCTAGCAAGAAAGGTCCTGCTGTGAATAAGGAATTCTTAAAGCAGCTTCGACATCTCATTAAGATCATCATCCCGAGCGCGCTGTCCAAAGAAGCGGGCATTCTTTACTTACACACCGCGTCTCTCGTTGCACGAACGTTTCTGTCTATCTACGTTGCCAAGCTGGAGGGACGGGTTGTCAAGTACATCGTTCGCAAAGACGTGTCGAAATTTGCCCTCATGATGACCCAGTGGATAACAATCGCCATCCCTGCCACTTTCATCAACTCCATGATACGGTTTTTAGAGAGCTGCTTAGCTATGTCGTTCCGCACGCGCCTCGTCAAGTATTCTTATGACCTGTATTTCAAGAATCAATGTTACTACAGAATATCCAACTTAGACGGCCGCATAGAAAACGCTGACCATTGTCTAACGGACGACATCCAGGCGTTCACCTCAAGCATAGCGCATCTGTACTCGCACATAACCAAACCCATCCTGGATTCTCTTCTCATCACCATTTCTCTCGCCCAACTTGCAAAACAGAGAAGTGGTGCCATGTTACCTGGTGAGTAGTATTATTTCAAGTCGCAGAACAATTTTACGGTAAGTCACACGAGCTCAGTCCCCAGAATGTGAAGGAAATGAGGACTTGCGGAGGGGCTGTGAGAAAGCCGGAAATTGTGTGCGTAGAGTTCATAGTATTGCCCCTAGTCACTCGTCCAACTTTCATGAGGGAACGATCGGAGGGCTCTTGTTGCACTGAGCTAACGGCGATAGTCCACCTCCTCGACTGTCAAGGGTGCAAGCTTGGGTTATATTGTAAACAATCGTAACGAATACGCGTTGTTTTGAACAGCACTTAACAGCATTCAGTTGAAAATCACTGCTGAAAAGATCACAAGCAGTCTACCTCGGAATAGGAATGTCCAATTCAGACGGTCTTCGACCGTGTGGCTCGGGCAGGTTCGTAGCTCCTAATGTAAGGCTTAGAGGGTCTCGGAATGTCGCAGAGGTCGATGTGGTATGCACGGTAGGGTTGCAGTGGTACCCAGTTAAAGCGATGGGCGAATAAAGAACGAGTTTAAAAGTTGAAGTATGAAAACAATTGACAAGAGACAAAAAAATTGCATGCCTAATTTGTCAAGCTCAGGTGTAGATTTTAGAAAAAGTGCACATGTATTTTTCCTATGTTCATGTATTCAGACCCTATTTCTTCTACTTTAGCATATATCTCTTACTCCTAATTTTACATATATCTCTTACCCCTCATTTCGCATATATCGCTTACTCCTAATTTTACATATATCTCTTACCCCTCATTTCGCATATATCTCTTACTCCTCAATTCTTGCTAACATCTGACTGGGACTCCAAATAAGACACCTAGAATGATTACGACTCGGACCCCACAGCACTATTTTGTGCATCACATTATTATTTACTTATACACTCACTAGTAGACTCTGGTAGGTCACCTCTGCTATAGCTAGGCCTTTGGGACTTCTCTCTTTCGTGTCCACTTTGCTTCTTTCCATTTTCATGCCTTCTTCGTTGGTGATTCTTCATCTTTTCTTCCTCTTTTTTCCTAACTTGCCGTTTCCGTGCATGGAAAATCTTATTAGGAACACATCTGTGCATATATTCCAGGTTTTCTAAAGTCTACACTAAATGGTCCGTTCTTTTCGCTGTGTTTGGGTCACATTTCTTACTGGTAGGAAACTTTGAACTAATCTGGTCTAATCACTTCATCTCTCGCAGCTCAGTGTTTTTTCTGTGCCCACTAAATGCCTCCCTTGCCTCACTACCATCAGACGGCAGAGGGAAACGGTCTTATTTAACAGCTTGCGGATATGCGAAGGGACACCATGCACACAAACCAGCGGCACTCCAGTGTGGCCAGGGCATAGGGGCCCAAACATTTTCAAGATATTGAAGATACTTGGGATATTCCTTGCGGGCACCTTACACGGCTACAAACCACGGCCAATCTTTACTTCCCTAAATCATCAGCATTTCAGTACTTTCAACGCTGTATTGTGTGCATTTCCTGATGAGGTTAACGCCAATTTTTTCCGATTACTTTCTAGCGCAAGCATCAAAAACCTTTTTGGTTGAGAGAATCATGAGAGTCATGTAGTTTGAGACGTATTTCCGTGAGAGCCATATGATGTGTTTATGACACTAAATGCAACAACATATTATGTACGCTTTTATTAGAAGGAAGCTATCTAAGATTTATTTGCGAGTGGGATGCAGTGATCATTAGAGCCAGATCTGGTTCTGAGCTAAATGCTGCCGACCCATAGTTGGGCGTCTTTAAATTTGCGTAAATATTCGAATATTATCATTATTCCCTACGTGAACGTTCCCGGATGTGTTATCAATCGCTCAATAAGTCACTGATGCCATAGTTGTAACTTTCTATTCTATTGTTAGGCTTTATTTCTCAGCAATTCTTGCGTTCCCCTACTCACTAATGACTAATTATTATTGACGTGCTGTCTCTCCGGCGTCTCCCAAGATCGCTTACTACAAACCTCTAATTAGTCGGTTTCTCGTCAACACATCTGTGCTCCGTTATTTTCCCTCTGTCCATTTATAGGTAACTCTAGCGTGATATGTCCCCTTTGTGCAGTCAGTTGTGGTGTGCAACGTATTCACTGCTGTGATGCGCTCTTACCTAATTGCTAGAAATAGCGTGATTTGCATGTAGTGCAATGGGCCCCATTATCTCACCGGCCTCTCTCTCTCTCTCTCGACTGATAGTACTTCCCTGACGAAAAAAACCTTGACACTCTTCTTGCTGCATGTGTTGTTAGGCAGAGGACCTCCTCTCTTCTTATGTAGTAACGCGACCCTGCTGTACAGAACTGAACAATATATCTCTTGTTAGGGTACCACCAAGTGCCCTCAAGTATGGTGATGCGGAGTGGGATTTTAGATAGGATCGGTTCAATATTCAAGTTTTCAATAGGGATCATAGAAATGAAATCCTGGTTACTGCCGATTTTGAACTATTCGTTTTGATCACTGATCGATTTTATTAAAATGCCGTTTCAAATGAAATTTGATGTTCCAACCTTTTGCCGGTGCTGATGAAAATATTCGGCTCTTTTTCTCGCTCATGATATTACAGCCTAGAAGATAGGAACAAGCGTATCGAAAAATAATTATATAGTGAAGCGCCAGCTACAAAATATCGGCAAACAGATTTCAATGTTTCCGATTCTCTTGGTACCATAAAAAACGGATATCTCGATAGCCAATTTTATTTTTTGTTGTCGGCGCATATGATGGAAGTCTATAAAATGTTTTCGAATTGAAATATGTGTCAAGAATAAAGCGGGAACAAATGTTCAAATTAGAAGTCGTCTGCGTCTGCAGCGACACATCAACCTCCGCTATCTCAATTTTCTACCAGAAAAAGAAAAAAACATGACCTATTTAATTGAGAAAATCCACCAGAAATCATCAAGCTTACGTCATGATCTTGATCTGTTCAAAGGCGTTACTTAAGTTCTTGTTGGTCGTGTCTGTAGAGTTTGTCATATGAAACGTCCGTAGAAGGCTAATTCATTTCGCGCAGGTCGGTATACATGTACTACGTCCATGAGTTTTAAAAATTATCTCCACACAGAGAGACAGAGACAGAGAGAGACTTTTGTTCTCGTGTATCATTGTTGGGATACATTAACGCTCACTTTCTTACACAGTGTTCAAATTGGACTAGTTCAAATGGTTGAGCTTCGCAACAAACGAGGAACAGGATAAGTCTGTTGTGAACGTTGTTATGTCGTAACTTTATCGATTGATCTCATTTTTGTGAGCGAAGAAGCCATTTCTGATAGTTTCTGATAGCGTTATTGAGGATCCGCCGACTTTTTGGAGAATAGCAGAATAGAAAGGCCGCATTTTCAGTTCGAGTATTTATACGGCTGTCTCCACAGCTGGGCAGAGTTGTGCCTTAGTTCATGACTTAATTAACACACGAGGCTTCTCGTCCTCCTGAAACGTGAATGCCTTCATTGTCATTCTCATCTTCGTAAAGCAAAAAAAAAATTACCCAAAGAACTAAACTGTTAGATTCTTATTTATTCGGATATCTTTTTAACTCTGGGCCTAAACTTCAACGTGTTACGTCTCGTTCAAGAACTACCTAGCGGCACTTGAGTGAGGCATGATTAGGGTACATGGGATGCAGCACCGTTCGTTCCGTTCGTTCGCTGGCGCGGTGACACTGTAACATGGGGCTGCAAATCTGTGCAGTTTGCATCGTTCGTGTTGTGCCACCGACCCCAGCCCTCATTTGGTGAGAGGTCAATTCTGTTGCTTTTTATTCATTGCACTGCATCCTGTGCAGTAGTTTAGCTATGCGTTGTTGACGTCTCATAGGCTTTTCAATCACGCTGTCTGATAGTCAGACTCATCAGATTCTCTCTGATAGTCAGACTCATCACTGCTACTATTCTGAACTCGATCGTATTTTAATGTTGATCAATTTGTATCGAATCTTTGTCTCTAAGGTTCCCTCTGATTGCCTGGTCCCAGTTTTTGTGGTGAATTTTCCGCGGTTTATTTCTTTTCGATTTCATTGAGGTGTTTTACCCTCTATTCTTTCAACTTATGTATGATATGCGCCTTGTTTCGATTATTAGACCTTTTATTTCTTATGTTTTCTATTTTTGGCTCTTCTCGTTTTGTCAACTCCTTTGCCCTAGGTTGCGACAACCTTTCTATTCGTATCTTGTGTGCATTGTTTTGTATCGTATTTATCATTGACGCTTGCCAACTACTCTTGCACCAAAAACATTTCAAAAGGCACGACTCTTTGGCCAGAAACATTTGAAAACGCCCCATTCGTACGCCTGAAACAATTTATTTATGCGCCAGAAACATTTCAAAAATCTCTATTCGTGCGCCTGAAACAATTTATTTATGCGCCTGAAACATTTCAAAAACCTTTATTCGTGTCCCTGAAACAATTTATTTATGCGCCAGACACATTTCAAACCCTCTATTGGTGCGCCAGACACATTTCAATCCCTGTATTGGTGCGCCAGACTCATTTCAACCCCTCTTTATTCTTGCACCTGCGTTCACGTTAGTCACATTGCGTGTATGTGCAGGTCCGACGCTCGGGTTCTTGGTGGCGGTGATAACAGGACGTCTCCTGAGGGCCGTGTCGCCGCGGTTCGGGAAGCTGGTGGCGGAGGAGGCCGCGAGGCAGGCAGACTTGCGGGCTGCGCACTCCCGCATCATCACCAACGCTGAGGAGATCGCATTCTACGGCGGCCACAAGGTAGGGTTGTCATACTATTATAAGGCACAATTCTCATCTTATTTCAGGGATTATTATTTTAGGCGTCTTCTACGCCCGGCGTAAGGTTAGGTTGCCCTAGGAAATTAGTGGGAATGTGTGAATGGGGAAACCTCCTCGCCTTCTCAAATATTGTGTTAGTTTCTCATGTGTAGGTGTGAGTGGAGTGCGATGGGACTCATGGCTGATTCGTATTTGTTGATCGTTTTCGTGTGAGGGATTTTGTGAGTCTTGAACGTGTTGTGGACGTCAAATTACGTATGAAAAGTTTTCTTTTATCCTACGGAAGTGTTGTTTTTACCTCAGAATGTTTCGAAAAAACTATTACATATAATTTGTTCATTCATTGCTACGGTATAAGTTTCGAATTAATCAATGTATCTTTTACTTGACTTCCTGGAACTGAAGAGATGCATTCTTACAGGACGGAGAGCATTTATAAAATAGCATGGGAACATGTTTTTTTATATCTCCCAGAGCTGGTTAATAATGCTCGTTATGGCATAGTAATGGGGTGATATGCATACCTTTGCTTCCCTCATAACGGAACATTTTAGATTCTTAGCGTTAGGATGAAGAGGCAACATTGAAATTCTGATATGTGTTCTACATGTTTTTTGAGAACCATCCCTGTGAAATTCCGCGATTATAGCACTTTTATCGTGAGATCGGGCTGGCCATATTCACTTTTATGGGTTCGTCCTGAAACGAGATGCGCTGTCGCGAGCATGCAGTGTGTGTGATGTTACTATAGCAGAATTCCTTCTGATATCCTGGGAAAGAAAAATGTTACAGAACTGGTCAAAATGAATTACAATACGTATATGCAGTGGCTCACCCACGCTTACTGAAGGGTATTCAGTTTATCCAGTGTCACTACTGTTGATATTTTTTCCACGATAGTAATTCGCTGATCCACAATCACCACAGAGCAGAAGGCTTGGCGATGCGACCTAACTGGTGGCAAAAACGCATGTCGAGTTTTTAGCTTCCGAAGAAAAAATGCGTTCTTTTGACCTTGTGCTGTTGTGGCGAGGCCGGCAACTTTTTGCTAAAGCGAGTTATACTGCGAGACGTGTAGTGTTTTGTAGCGTTGAATTTGAGTTCCAAAGTTTTTCTGCTGTGTCTCTCCTCGATAAAAAAGAGAACTTCGTGCTTGCTGCTTACTACGTATCGAATGAAATAATCAAACGTGGTGGACACTGGAATCGTTCATTTTAGTTAATGTGTATTCGGTTTCATTTTCTCATAATTGGTACTTTCAAGAAATCGCGTTTCTTAATGCGAGACTCGAAATTTTTTGTTCAATTTTCATTGAGGACGATCGGGATTGAAGAATGTTCTCAAAAGAGCAAAGAGTTCACATTGTCTTCAAATGATGCTAAATTTTATTCTTTTGCGTGCAATTAACTAGTTCTATGGAGTGCAGTAAGGCATATCTCTGCATTAAAAGTTAAGCTTTTTGCGAATAAAATGTGTCTCTTCGTACGTCTTGAGTATTTTATCATTGATAGTTTATGGAACTTTGAGGTTATATTCAATTTCTTTGGTCACCGTATATATATGTCTGGTGTTATACAACTTTCAGGGTTGTAATTTGTTGTATACCTCATGCATCGCTGAGGACGTTAAGGTAATTGTGTTGTGCGATTGTGTCAAATTCCAGTTTCAGTCATATATAACTGCTGCTTCGTCTTTCCCATGAAAGTTTCGATTAGCCAGGAGGCAAACAACGACGATACCACGTATTAAGAAAGTAATTCATTATTTTATATGGTATTCCAGCATTTATGTCCGTCCTCCAAACTCCTGGCGTGTTGAATTTACTCTCCCGTGTCACTAAAAACATTTTTCATCAGTATCCCTTTGGAAGGTATCGGATGGGCAACAGGGTTAGCTTGATGAGCTTCGTCCATCGTATGTTATTTGCACTGGCATCCCTAGGATCAGACTATGAGGTTGACTCAGCTATACATAGGCCTTTGGGCCCACTTTACATTTTACCATTTTCACATCTTTTTCGTAATCTCTTGTCCTTTCTTTCTCTTCTTTCTTAACTTACCGTTTATGTATATTGGCTGTCCTATGTGGGAACACACGTTGTGCATAGATTCCTCGTTCTCCATAACCCATACAAAATGGGTGACTCTTTGGATCGCATCTCACGTGGATAGGGAGCTTTAAACTAACCCGTAGTAATCTAATGTTCAGCCCTGTAATGTTCAACCGTGTAATGTTCAGCCGTGTAATGTTCAGCCGTGTAATGTTCGGCCGTGTAATGTTCAGCCGTGTAATGTTCAGCCGTGTAATGTTCGGCCGTGTAATGTTCGGCCGTGTAATGTTCGGCCGTGTAATGTTCGGCCGTGTAATGTTCGGCCGTGTAATGTTCAGCCCTGTAATGTCCGGCCGTGTAATGTTCGGCCGTGTAATATTCAGCGACGTCGAATTAACGAGCCACCTTCAAGTAGATCTGTCAATCGTAGTTGGAACGCAATTGTTTGCAAGTTCTCCAACTAAACCCATTGATGCCGATTTTTTTATACATGAAAAAAATACATTTTTTTGTGGTGGGCCGATTCCAAAAATTTTTGCCGGTGCTAATACCGGTGTCGATTCTTAATTTTTGTCGATGCTGATTTCTTATTATTTAGAATTCGCTTACCGATTGCAAGGGTAAAAATTAAAAAAATCAAACTTAATTGATAAAAGACAACTATCAGGAAGTTTATCTTCCTTTTGTAATGTGAACTCCATCTATGATTGTTACATTTTTGAATTATTGTAATATTGAATGAAATGAAATGTGTTTAGGGCCAGATTCATTAGAAAATCCTCAATGCTACAAAAGGAGGAAATCTTCTCTCGGTCAGTA
>VOMN01082819.1:0-18455 GCA_014899125.1 Orchestia grillus | reverse complement strand
CCAACGGTAAAACCTGTTGGAATTAATAAAGGTTCTCTACTTACCGACGCAAGGGTCAGTTCCTGCAAGGCCACCCTGTATTGGCCTTGTACAATGTCCGTCTTACTGCATGCGCGTATCGATTTTGTACTACTTATATAAGGAAGCACTGGTACAATTTCTGCAAAAAATGTATGATAGTTTTTCATTCCTCATTCGGCAGTACATGCTAGTTTACTTTGATATGCTTGTACGCTGTCTTGACGTAGGGATTTACTATTTTTGGTGCAAGCTCAGTGTCATCGCGGTGAGTAGATTTAATGATTTAGACTTAACTCTGTCACTTCAAATGCTGCATATAATTCGGCTGTTTGAAGTATTCAGATTTTGTCGAGTAATCAAGCCCCAGCAATTAATCTTCTTATGTACTCAAATTGGTTGCACATTTTGCCACGCAATTATTTTAATGTACTTGACAAAGAAAAATATTGATCGTTAATGTTAATGCAAAATTGCTCGAATTATACGGTTGAAGGATAGTGATATCATTCGACTGAAATGTGTTGTACGTTTGGTAGCAATGATACAGATAAAAAAACGAATGGAAAATTATAATATTGCACGGTTTTCTCTTATCCTTCTTGTTACCGGTGATCATTTATAGTGGTGAAATTTTCAGTAGGTTTGATACCTGGATTATTTTGCTTCGAAGTTGTAAAACGGCTTCTCGCCAGAGTTGAACGGCATAGATGACTTAATTCAACTATTAACTCGAAATAAGTATGCATATCGCATACATTGGATGCTATTTTTTAAACGCTTAAGGACACTCATCAATGCCAATGAGCACTTGCTTAGTGATCGTTAAATATTCAATTAATTGGGTGAATTTCTTTACACAAGCTGAGCATCGTGCATTTCCGGAAAACAATGAAGGTCCCATACGGAAGGTGGAAAACAAGTCATGTGTTATACTGCCCAACAAATTTTCTAAAAATTGTGAGCTCTATATAGCCGTGAAAATTTTCCAAGCTCTAGAGGTATAAATGTTATAATTTGAATTGGGTTTACAAGAGCAGTGTATCTTTTTGATAGGGAGCATTGTGAATTTTTATATAGTTTTCCAAAAATGAAAAAAAAGTTGATCTACATGTATCGTACAAATAGCTCGAGCAACACAAGCGAAATTACTCCAACTAAACAAGGAGAATGAAAATACTACGTTGGAAATATTTCTATCAATTAAGCTTAGAATGGAATACTTTGCGTGTATTTAAATCATAAAATATCCATATTTCGACCTCAAAAAAGAAAAAAGAGATTAAAAATATGATTTAAGTCTGTTGAGTCTAGTTTTCAATCATCTGAAATTTGGAAAATATGAAAATTAAAATTCCCACGCCACTAAAATTTTCTCAAAAAATTTATTTAGAAACGCATTACCATCTTTTCTGCCACACCCAAAAAACATAGGAATACAAATGAGAGTTCAGGAGTTCTTAGATTTGCTAAGAAGCTTCGAATCTGAACCACTGCGTCAGCTCTTAGATGGATTGATGAAGTATTTGAATTCTGAAACAAGTAATATATACTTAATCAGAGAGAGACAAGCTCCTGGAACAAGAAATTAGTCACGTGTTGTTTTTCGAGTTCCAGTTATTTACTACGTTCATCATTCGGCGTTAAACTCTGTGACCAAAGTTTAGGTTGTATGCAAGTACTGAACAGGCATCAGGCTTCATTCTGAGCTGACAACGTATAAATTTATTTCTTTGTTGCTCCCGAACGATGGGACGAAAGAAAGACGTCTCAGAACGGTAAAAAGGGGCTATTGCATTGGTCAAACTAAGGAAACACCCAGTGAACGAAGTAGCGAATTTGCAGGAATTTCATGCCGCAGGTTTGCCAGCAATGGAAACAATCCGGTACATAAGTCAATTCTGGGTAAAATTGTGGTCGGAAGAAAATTCTTACGGAATGGAACTGCCGCCTTGTGTCCCGAAATTGCTCTACATCAAGGATGGAACTACTGCGAAACGTCAGTGATAGCTCTCCTCCTAGTATTTCTGAACGAGCTCTTCGATGGAACTAGATGCAATGGATATA
Source organism: Orchestia grillus (assembly GCA_014899125.1). NCBI lineage: Eukaryota > Metazoa > Arthropoda > Malacostraca > Amphipoda > Talitridae > Orchestia > Orchestia grillus. The sequence goes on along the minus strand of VOMN01082819.1, from coordinate 16,370 downwards.
TGGAATTGAGTGGCGGGAAAACGGTCTAAGTTAACTCGTGCCCACAAGACCACTCGCTTAAGCTGGGCCAAAACAAAATCACATTCAACTGTAGAGGAGTAGAGAAGTGTTATGTGGCCATATGAATTACGATTCTGTCACTGTAGCAACGATGTTCGCCGTCATGTACATCGAAGAAATCATGAAACATTCAACGAAATCGGAGTGCTAGCAATGATACAAGGAGGAGGAGGGCCTGTCGTGCTCTGTGCCTGTTTCAGTTACACAAAGTAGGTCCTTCAGTTGAAGTGCCCGTCAAATTGAACTAACATGGCTGCATTGAGCTGTTAGATAACCAAGCTTCGTCATTTGTATAATGCCTTAATAAAGGAAGACAAGCTACATTGTCTATCTTTCAGAATGATAACTACTGGGTGCATCGGGCTAGAACTGCCATTAATTGGCAAGAAAGTTATTCAGGATATTTCAGGCATTTCGACAGACCAGCTAAGGCTCCAGACATGAACCCAACCAAAAATTTGTGGGACCACCTAGTACGGTAAGTTAGACTTCAAGAAGCTCGTCCACGTGCTCACTGCGAAATTACTTGATGTTGTAGTTTAAAATCGACCATGTACATTAGGACGCTTGTAGACTTAATGCCGCACAGAATTGAAGCCATTATTCGTGCTCGTTGAGATCCGGCGCCATGTCAGTAGCAGGTGACTTATTTTTTGTCCGGAGAGCTATAATACCGCTGTGTGCTGCCTACTTCGTAAGGAGGAGCGAGATATTGAAAGAAGTGTTTGGTAAACGACTCACTCTGATTTCACGACGAAATTCATTCTCACATAAAATCTCCATTTATCTTAAAGCCCATTTCTCTGCGCTGTTGTTGTGTTTACCCGCCCTTGCTAAACCAATTAATATAATTTCAAACTAAAAGAATAATTATAACACCGGTTTATGTAGAATTTATCTAACAAAATCCCAATGGTTCTTTAAATTACGTCGAATTCGTAGATAATCAAAATATGTCAGTATGCAAAAAGTAGTGAGAACCGTTCATCTAAAAGTTTCTGATAGATGACTGACATTATGTGCAAACAAGCAGGAAGTTGAGACTTCTCCAAATATTACAAAATTTTAACCAAAAGGAATGTTAACTAAGGGCGCGATTGTTGGAGAACCTTCGAAGTTTCAGTAGTTGGATTAATTATGTATAGCTTTAGCTTTTAGTGGCAAGCCCATCTCGGTAAAATTAGTGCAGAATACTTCTATTGCTGCACGGTGTGTGCCAGATTTGGTCTCGGTATTGCTAACCATCGAAGGTTCTGTTGACCATAGATTTTAGTGATCGTTTTCAAGGTTGAACCAAGATTTTGGGGATCATTTACAATCATGCTAAGGAAGGTCCATCTGGATAGCCAGAAATGTTCGCAGAATCGCACGAATTCTTGCACTTCAAAACTTCATCGACATTAAGCACTGTTAATAGATAATGGTTTTGTCGAGTTATGTTCTTGAACTCGCCTACAACAACACAAGAGTTTGAAAGGCTATCGTGGAACGATTCTGAGTACAAGGTGTAAATTAGCCTCTAGTCACGACAGTGTTACAAGTTCATGTTTCTTGTGGGTATTGTTAATTGGCCAAAGCCTGCTGTGAGTTGTCCAGTTCCTGTTCCCTCTATGAAAGAATATCAGCCAAAGCCTTCAATGAAATATAAATATATTGTGGGGTTGAAGAATGGATGATTTGTTACATGAATGTCCTGTATCTGACTGTAACATTAAACATCAACCATTTTTCCTACCTTTCTTCTTATTCTATCTCTACATATTCGGAGCTATTTATAAATTGAACAGAAGGGCACGAGGAACGAGTAAATAATTTACAGCAGATATTAAAATGCACAATGGGGAAAGGCTCGCATCATTATTCCGTTGCGATGGATTATGATGACCAAGAGGACGTCAGCAAAGTTTCAGATTTGGCGAAAAGCTTGTGGTCAAAGACTTCATTTGACATAGAAAGCATGCAAAAAATGAGACGCGTATGAGCTGAACGCTTCTGTACGTTGGGACGCACTTGAGTCTCCCAAGGCCACGACGACGTATGATGGATGTAGTGCACGAGGGCCTCTCCGCTCAGCTACATCCTCGTGCCATTTGTACGATATACGTTGCACTTGACAGCACGTGAAATGCTTGAGAATACCAGAACCGTCCGGCTATTCCATTCAGTCTCCTTGTAAATATTATGCCCGAATTAAGTAATTTGTTCTTCTCTCTAGAAATTAGGTTTGTTACTTGACACACTAAGAGAATATTAGTTAGCGATCGTTGGTCAATTGAACATATACGGTTTGTTGCGTATGATATTTTGTTATGCCATCAAATGAGATATTCATTTTACATATGTAAATTTCTTCTTCCTTTCATCATGATGGACGTAAAAAATAACCATCATTATTGTAAGTAAGTACGACCTTGCTTCTAGCTCCATTTCTAAACATCTCACTTTACACAGAAGCAAAACCGTCAGCGTTAGATGCATCAGGGATGTACTCGTGCTGCACTGTTAGGTGCGTCCGAAGTTGTGAAGGTAACTTTTCCCCACAACTCTACGCTGTTCATTTAATTCCCAGGTAAAATCAGAAGGCCCAGGAGGAGAATCCTAGCTTTCTTCAGGAATCTTTCTGAAATTTTTCGAAAATGTCAAGAAAACTAGTAGAATTTTATAGGCTCAACGCGACATGGCCCTTCTGCGAACCCGGCCCGGTGGTCGGCTGCGAATCAGGGGACAAATCGAGCAGACTTGTTTTTTTCTCTCCTTCTCCTCTAGAGGCAGCTACAGATGAGAAAATAAATAGAAGTTTCCTCGAGATTTTATTCCCGAGAGCTGCTGCTATCCAGAGTTCCGTCTCATATAATTGGATCGACGTATTAAACTTCAGCGCAATCATTTTGCTGGGACGAAGTTCCGCCTCTGCGGAATTGAAGGCAAGTCTTAGGTTAATATGATCTTGTATTCCCGGGACTTCTGTGCGAGATCTACATTTATAAATCCTATTTTGGGATTTGGGAAATTCCTCAGTTAAATTTTGTCTACTATGTTCTTGCACGATACGTGCCGACAGAAATTGTTGAAAGTGGGACTCTTTTACTGCATTTCCCTACGGTACGTTGATAATTGGAACCATATTTTTTGAACTAGGAAAAAAAATGGTGTATAACAATAGGCGTGATTAGTGGCAGTTGAATTTAAAGTTATTAATTGCAAAGAACTACGAGACGAGTAAAACAAAATGAAAAATTAACGAAGCACGGTGCATTTAGTGGAACGGCAATTAAGTTATGTACATTTCAGCTAACATCAATGTACTAATTTGTCTCCTCATAACACGAAGGATATATTTTGTGTTGCATTTCTGTAGCGAATTATAGGTATAGGATGCCGTAGAGCCGTAGAACTTATTCGGGCCCACATGTTATTAAAGTTACTAATGTCCATTGTAATTATTCAGAAAATCCATACCTGTAATTTTAATTCATGTGACTCTTGTGGTAATAAGTTGTTTAAATTGTTAGATCAAGAGATTAGTTTTTACAAATTAAAGAAAGATTTTTTCGTCGGATGATAGCATCCCGTCCCCAGTCACGCAGGCGCTACCAGGAGGCGTTCCCAACAAGGGGCATTGGGGGCCCTGTTGCTCACGCGGTTGTGCCAAGCGGCTCTCCTCAGTCTGCTTAATTAAACTCGCCTCCTGTTGCTGGATGTCCTTGGATTGCCCTTGAACATGGATCATGACGTACTACCCGGGCCACAGTGGTGTGCCACCTCTGCTCATAAGTTGGCTAGATTTTCTTGAATTTCCTCACTGCATCTTCGCGCACGTTTCCATTGACGCTTAAATAAGTTTTTACGTCTGCTTTTTAACTCCGAGAAGAACTTACCCACCATTTTCCCTCTGAAGATTGTAAAACGAATGAGATAGCTGTGAAATTCCTCCAACAATTGAAATCTTTCATAGCCTAGTACTCTCGTTGTCTCATAATAGTTCTTGGTTTTGAGGCAGAGTAACTTTGCCCTGGCACGCCCTTTCGTTGATGTCTTCGTTTTATGCAAGTATCTTAATGAAGGTCATCGTCCTATCATTATTGCTTCCACTCAACAATACTTTTGCCTTTCACTGTATCTCCATCATCACCAGGCATTTGGAATCGATGGAATGATATAAAATTCTAATGAGAATAAAGATAGTTGTAATAATATAAGATTTTAATAATGCTAATAGTGGTCACTGATTTACCATTACAACAAGAGATAATGCTATTTTTTTATAATGTTGATATTTTTATTGCCACTTAAATCGTCAAATGAAATAATAACACATTTTTTACTTTATTTATTCCTTAGGTATTGGTCGCAGTGAGGTAGTGTCAAAAAATATCAATAACAATAGCTCGAGAATGCAAATTTGCAACATCAAATTGATTTTACGTCCTTCAAGTTAACACGTAAATTCAGGGATTGAAACTGAATTAATTGACGAAGCTTGAAAAAAGAACTGAAACATGTTTTGCAAATGCTGAAATTTCTGGCAAAAATGTACAGTTTTCAATAGTCTTACCTGCGAGGTTTTTTCCAGTGCTTTCCAGTTACTTCTGAGCTAGATTGGACAGAGGACCTCCCCACGCTCGCACTCCCAGCCTGACGCGTCATTGTTAATTCTGTAGTTCAAACAGAGAAATGAACAATTCTTAGGTTCTCCTGGGAATGTAAGTGTGCAGTATACATACATATACACTTCACTGACTTTCTGATGTGAATTTTTATTGTACAATCGCATGTCTGTTGCCAGTTAAGATTCACAGAAGTAACTCATTTTTCAAAAAGAGCTTCTGTTTCTCGAATGCAATGCACCGACAATAAATTGTCATCCCGGTTAACTAATTTCCTTGTGTCAATGTGCTACTCAGAAAAATTTCCTGATTTCAGGCACGTTACTGTTACTAGTACAGCATAAACTATAAAAAAAAATCTAAATATAACTTATTTGAAAGCTATGAAAAAATATGACGTTTGAAAGCTTTATCTTTCACGCTTTAAGTTGAATAAAACGCGTTTTGTTTTCACGTACAAAAATTCATCACAACCTATTTTCATCCTGCGTAAAATTTTTTTTAGTGCATTATCATACATGACTAAGCCACAATATTAAAGTCTTCACAATAAATCACTGACGTACGGACACACACCCCGCTTATTCTGTCCGGCCATTTAACAGCAAAGTAAGAATAAGGCCACCCTGAAAAGTCATTTCAATTCAATCATTGTAAAGTTGAAGCCCTGACGCTGTCTTGGCAGAAAAGAAACAGCCTCGGAGCAGCAACGCTCGTGTCAGTACGACGCACGCCGCAGCAGCAGTCGATAGGCCACGTCTGCAAGGCTGGCCTGCGTTAACAAGCGTCGCTGACATACGGGGCTAGCGAGCAATTTCATGGCTCGTCATAACGAATCGTAACGAAACAGCGGGCTAATTTTGGCCTCACAATACGAGATCCTTCCTTAGCATAGGATACATTCATCCATGTGCACCAGCCTCATAGTAGTCAATGCATTGTGGAAGCGTTGTATATCGTGATTATTATGAACAAGGCCTGTTGTAAATTTTGCTCAAAACGTTTAATCGATACAGTGTTAAATTAGCCGATGAGCACTATTGCCTAAGAACTGTAATGTATGAATGAACAATGAACCGGCGGCACCCCAGTGTGGCCAGGGCATAAAGGCCCAAACATTCATTTTCAATATATTTTCATGATATTTAAGAATGAGTAACAGTAGTTACGGATACGCTCGAACTTTCTTTCAGTAATGGTATGATGATTCAAGATAACCTCACTGGTCAAATGCTAACATGTCTACTAGTAGACGCACCCGCCAAAAATATCAGGACGAATGATGTTAATTTCTTAAGATGCCTTCTTATTCGCGGTATATTTGACAAGAAATGTTTTCAGTATCACTGATACGAACTGCCTTCTCTGACAGTTTCGCTGATTCATAATACGGACCCGGGAATTTTCTCCCATTTAAGTCCTTAAGAGAGTAATGGAGAGACGGAAGGACCAAGCAAGCAAGACTGAGCTATTATTATATAGTAGGGTTTTGTTTACTTCATATAAACTACCCTAAAACAAACGTAAAATACTTGAGTATTTTTTATCTAAATGTATTTTTTATGTAGATGCTTCAATGAATTTTGAACCAGCAGTAAAAAAAACTGTTCATGACATTTTAACTGCATTTTAACAGTATTTTATGTTTGCGTGACAAATTAACCCAGTCCCATTTCCTGCAAATTATACCTCATTCAGAGTGGAAATGACACTCTATATGAAATCGAAACAAAACATTTCACAATTACCATTACTTGAAATTTAGCCTACACAATTGGGCATATTTCAACAAACTCCAATTCACAGCACTTTCAAAAACGAAAGAATCAACTTCTGTCTCTCACCTTTGGTGTCCATCGTACTTCGTTTCAACGTTCTGAGAAAGTGATGGCAAAACTCTACGACGTCCATTGAATCCAGGCTGAAGCGAACACCCTTGTGCACTTTCATTTTCATTCTCTGAAACGTATACGGGTACTTGTTTGCATATACTCTATGCTGGTTATATTGACGTCATTCCTTAATTATACGCCTCATTCACTGGGGCTATCAGTAAAGGCCCTTTCTACCCTATATAAACTGTTCATATGTCAAAAAAAGTATCTTTTCCATTGCATTCATTAAGCAATAGTCAGCCTATATTTTTAGAGGTTTCTCTAATTCGCCCGGCCGCCTTGTGTAAAATCCCATATACTATCCACCTAACAATGTCTAGAATGCGTACGTCTAACACCATTAGCACGAATCTAGAGATTATTTTCTGTGCCTGTTTTCCATCTTATTCGTTTGAAGATTTGTGAACAATTGGCTGACTTAGTTGCCTATCTAACCAATGAAATCGTCATTTCACTTGATCGAGCCTCTGACGTAGTGTGTGCAGAGTACGCTTATCTCATAACTGCTGATATTTAATTTCCATAAGTTTTAAGAAATTATAATGAATTTTTCCATTCCTTATTAGCTCAACAACAACTAAGCTTACGTATGATCGATTTTTTTGTCCTTCTCACGTTCTTTGTTCTGCCACTCATTTCTCCGATTTTTGCTTATCCCGTTTCATTTCCTTACACTTCCCAGAAATAATCAGCTGTAAGACTTACGATTGTAGGAGCATACCAAGATGAAAAGTGCGAGGATTCATTTTGAAAAGTGTCTTCAAGCTTGAAAAAAGATAAAGCGAACTAAGTGTCTGGAACTTGTCTATGGTTACTAAAGACGTAATTTAAATTAAAGAAAAAGGGGAAAAAAAGGGTATCGTCGAAATGAAACGTCAGCTTGTCTGCAGTAACTCATTATGACAGTAATGTGTATGTTTATCCCTACTTATTAGATTTTATTTCTTTACGTTAGCGTGAGCGTTTCTTTTGTGATTGTTTATATCTGTGTTTCTAATTTGTCTGTTTCTGCAAATCTCTAAAGTCCTTCCACCAGGTAGAGTATTTCCAGGCTGAGCACTTGAAGGGAGGGACGAGTTGCAGCTCTAGTCATTTATTTCACCGCCGCTGACATGGCCCCCAACAACTCATGTTGTGTAGAATTGCACAGGAAATTAATTAACTTTGGCTACTCTGGTCTCTTTATTTTCTGATGGATGAGAATGGAAATAGCGACCCATAAATTATGCAAAACTGATCTTCTTGACATCAACGCTCTAATTTGAAACGCAAGTATTTACATGTGAATAATTCAAGCTATTTTTACTTTTACCTAAAACTAACCAATAAAATTCAAAACTACAATTCTTTATCTTTCAGCTCTCCTATTGCATTATTGTTTGTCTCCTACACAGCGCATCAGCTCGGCTTATTCTTCCGTTTCGCCACAAAAGTAACAAAAATTATTAATGCACACTGACGATCGCTCGGCGAAACCTTTATCTGAGTAACTCAATTTGGATACCGAAATTTTACCATTTTCTTCTCCACTTAGTTAGTCAGCTGTGGTCCAGATAAAAATAACATGTGATGTTTCCATAAAAGCGTACACAAAGGGTAAATTCCTCTTGTACTCATCCTCGACGAGCTGGCTTCAACATTTATTTTTACTGTCGTCCAGAATGGCGCTCCAGTTCGGCCTAACTTTAAATATGTATAATAGTAATGATAATGGGAAAAGAGTAGGAATAAGAATAGGTACAAATTAATTAATAGATTCAAGACGACGATGCTGACAAGAAAAGAAGTCGGTCCTCGAGACCAATACCACCCTTTTCGCTGCATCAAATTGTCACGTGCTGGCGGTTTAACCTTAAATAATTTAACTCAGGACGGATGGGTAAACTTTCTATTTCTCACTACTTTTCAAGCATCTAATTTCTATATATTGAACGAGCCCCCAAAAAAACCCTGAAATAATTATCAAGTACAATTGATTTCATCAAAGGAAAACATAATTGGACAATTCTTCTCTTTTTCGCTCAGAGGAAATATTTGTCGTAAAAGGTGGAGCCTATCTCAGCCCTATAACTCGAGCATTAGTTATTAAGCTACGAAGAGATGCATGGTAATGTACAAACAAATATCAGTGTCAGCTATTGACCAAGAACATTGCAATACTATTTAATACATTGACGACATGATCTCTTTAGGTTATGCTATAAAGAGCAGAACTGCAGCGTCCTGTTGCGCATCAAGATCTGAATTGACTGTTTTGGAAAAGGGCTGTCAACACCAGTCCTTCGGTGCGTTAGAACTATCATGAAGTCAATTTTGTATATGCTACTTCATTTCCGTGAAAAAATGGGGGTTAAAAAAAGTTGTTTGAATGTATTTTTTAGGAGGTATTGCACTAAGTCAGGTGCCGTTTCTCTGCTCATATGAAACGTAATACCAATAATGTATAAGTTTCCTTTGTTTACCATATGATGAATCTTGAATAACTTTGAACAAAAATTCACCACTTTAATCACGGCTGCGTATTCTACCATATATTTTCACAGCAAAATAGCAAAAATTATTTTCATGCGAGACTCAGACTAGGAATCACATGTTTTCAACTATAAGCATAGAAGTCTGGCTGTAATTAGGTTCTGCCAATAAAGCCGTACATCGTGACCTAATTTTTTGTTAATGATTAGAAGGTTTGGTGACGTACTTTTGTAATACGTTCGAGAAAATGTCCTAATAGTTAAAACACATAAAGCCAGATCCTACAGGGTGTCCGCTAAAAAGTAGCCGATTTGAAAACGCAGTAATTTGTTCAACTGTTTTTGTTAGAGTGCTAAGATAGGTTTTAGTGAAAAGAGCAAGATCTAAAATTATATTTTATTCTGTGTTCATAGTCAACACAATACATCACTACTGGTGTCCGGTATTTTGACCACCGCCGGATTCAATACATTTATCAACACGAACAACAAAATTTGCAAAAACATTCTGCAGAGTATTGTCATCGATGAATACAATGATTTCTCGTACCTCATTTTTCAATTGGGCGATGTTAGTCGGTGCTGCGCGACATTTTCTTTCGTTTACAAAAGTTCTGACAAAAGAAATCTAAAGGGGACACATTAGGGGACCTTGCGGGCCAAGGAAAATTCAACTTGTGTGAAATTAGCCTTTGAAGAAATCGGGCATTTTCCGAGGGGCTAATGAAGCTATGAATGAAATTACAGTTCTTCACGTGGGCCTTTTATTCGTTATAATTGTATATAAAACATTAAAAATTTTAAATCTTGCTTATTTCAATAAAAAGCGTATTACAGCCTTCTCGCACTAATACTTTACAAACCACTGCGGTTTTAAATCTGCTACTTTGTTACTGAACACCCTGTACAATATAACATAATTTCCCTTTTATCTTGCTATCGGGTTAAGACCCTAAGTTCTCAATTTTTTGTCACTTAAAAAACGGAAAAAATGAAATTTCAATAGTACAACTTGGCTTTACTATTCAGGTCAGTAAAATGAACAAATGTACCTTTCATCAATATAACTCTTGTAACGAATAAAAGACAAGTAAAGTGTAAAAGCAAGGTATCGTTGGAATATTGAGTATTTAAATTTTTTGCTGTAGGAAGAGTTAAGAAAAAAGTTATCGCAATGAACAAAAACTATGCTACATAGTATTATTTACTTTGAAAACTGCTGAAACACTTAAGATCAACCACAGAAGGGCTAGGAAAACCTCGACTGATACCCAAACGCCTGAACGTCAAAAGGAATTGAGACCATCAAAAGAACGGAAGACGAATTTACCAAAGCAATCGTCGTCGCACGATAGAAATGTTCTCGAGAGAGCGTGAGTACTGGAGCCGAGCAAAACGGAAGCACTAGAGATCACATTGTGCACTTGGGACTGCTATGTACTTCATGAACCAAACCAACGCCTTCCTAGCTTCGTATCCTAATGCACGAAAAATTATGGTAAGGTATTTTTTGAACACACCTCGTATCCTGAAACGTTAAGAGAATCGGTTCAGAACTTGAAGGAATGTCACACTATGTTTGCAAAAAGAGCTTTATTGGAAACCATGTTCGAAATAAAATTAACTTCTGTGTTTTCTTCGTGTTCGAGGGCGCTCTATTTTTTCCGGTCTATCCACTGTTATATAACAATGCGCATGGAAGCTATAAAGTTTTTAGGCTCAAAACGAGCCTATCTGACGTATTTTCGAATCACCGAGGCTGGTTCCTAAAATATATTGAATTTCGTTGAATTGGAGGCATCCTCCTAAACGAAGGCAAAACAAAAGCCTGCTTGGTTCGCTCATTCGTGGATCTGAGCCTGACACTTGAATCATTCTCCTTTTAAAGCTCGTGTTAGAGATGTTCTCGGTATGAAATAGTAACATAATTCTGTTTTGACGCAAAATAAATGTAGGAACTTCTACGCAAGAGTTGCGCGGCCGATTCCTCATATTCTAAACGTCTAAAACCATAGGAAAGCGTGAAAAGCATTTCGGAATTAAGTTTCGAATTTCCAGGAGCTCATCTTTTAAAGTGTTTTGTACTTCTAGATGAGGCGAGTATTAAATCATTAGTGCAAAAGATCTCAGACTAAAAGAAGAATTCGGCATTTGTCTCTAGTTGGTACGAATAAGTGTACATCATTAGTGACCTCCAATTTTTCCTTCTTAGCTGCGGTTATGTACATGCTCGCTCAATGAGACTCAAAATAACAGACTCTGAGAGCATTGCATGTCACGATAATCGAGGCAGAGGTCAAGCCTCAGCCCTAACTTACCTCAGGCTCGGACTATGAATATACCTTACTCCTCCACGTCGCCCCAAACAAGACACAGGACCTGGGAACAAACAATTGTTGAAATTCTTTAGTTTGTGTGGAGGCTGCCGTGGCTGCTAGCACCAGTAGCGCTTGTCACAGTCCAGTGATTCAGCTGATTTGAGCGTCACAGATTCTGCAGAGCAAACACCGATGCAGGGACCGTGTTTGCTGCCGATACATCGTACTTCTGCCAAGCAAATACGCCCCACTGGAATACGCTTCAGAAAAAATCTTTGCTCAAGATTTCCTGAATTTCATTGCATGCAATTTGCCGCTCTTAGCAAACATGAGCCTTCGCAAGAGAAGGTTATACGATTGCTTTAACTTTTATTATTTGCTGGCAGCAAGATTTAATGCTTGGGTATTACACATCAGATGTCGTAAACGATAGTAACGAGTTACTTAATAGGGCACGAATACTATCCGTTCCTTCAAAAATTTGAGTTTCTTCTTCGTGATTACGGTGGAAATTGTTTCACAACTTCTTATCATCTAGTATTGACAATGTCTCACTTTCAAACAAGTGTTTATACGAATTATTGTTATGCGAGCAAAGCATTTGTTGTCACTATTTGAGGAAAATACTGCAATTGGTTTATGAATATTCAAGTTACTCTTATATCCTCGCGTAAGATTCGTAAATAATTCATTGTAAGTCGATGCCATGCAATTCCACGAAACAATACGTTAAGGTGCAATTTTTAGGGTTTGAATTGATCCGAGTTTGAGCCCTGAATAGTATACTTTAAAATATTTGAAATGCGCTGGAGACGAGAGTGAGTGGAAGACGGTAGTGAATAATTGAGATTTGCGCAGTTCCGATGGGCAGGACGACCGTGGCCGCATGCCCTTTTAGAGCCATTGCTCCACACGGTCGCGAAGGAGGTTAGGGTGGATGGGAGCATTGTGAAGTCGTTACGTGACGTTGTGAAGTTATGACGTTGTGACGTTGTGGCGTTGTGACAGTAGGCCGTCGGTTCAGGCAGGGCTCTCATGGGTATTTTCTAGCACCAGCAGCAGGATGACTGTCTTTCGCTTCTGTCTGAGTGAGATGTGAAGAAACTGTTGTACGCAAGGCTTCACATTTTTTCCTTTTTTTCCTCACGTCAGAACTGTATAACCTTGGCTACCTTCTCAAGGTGAGTACGAATGTCCTCGGCATTTGACGTGCCGTTACTCGGAAAATAATTGTGTTTCACAAAAAATATGCAGAAACAATAATATGAAGCAAGACTATCAAGAGTTTACATTCGTCCCATCACTAACCGCTCATTCCTATGCACTTGAGATAAGCTTTTATTCCTGATTAGAAGACTGCAGTAGAGAGGGCGCTGAACCTTGTGTTCAGTTTCAAAATTACCTGAAATATATGGTACTGTGGAACCAAACTTTTCTTCCCATATGCACATATTCGTCATTTCTTGAGGTGTGCAATTTTGTCCAAAAAAGAACGTGCCGCATCAAATTTGGGCCAATACCTGGACCATCGGTGAGCATCAAGTACAACAATTTCGCATAAAAAGATTAGGTTGTAGGAAGGTTGTGTTACAGAACAAGTATTATGAACACCATAATTGAATCTTTTGGTCTAGCTACGTGCTAAGTTTTCCAATATCCGTTCTCTTCAAAATTCAAAAAGTCTCTACATAGTCTCAAAATTTCATTACCATTACAAAAACAAATAACAAAATGAATTATGCTACATTTTCTCATCTGATTCAAAAGTAGTAAAAATTTTGATAACCACTGAGTACAAAGGAACATTTGAAATTCACTTATCTTTTCAAATACCTCAGTAATGAAATATCAAACTGTAAAAAAATTATGAACACCATATATTTTTCGTGTTTTTTGTGTATAGCTTCAGAAAGTTCTTATTCTCTGCGGTAAACTTGCTGAAATAACTAAGTGACCCGTACCAGCTAGGAAAGAATGTACTCTGATCGATTTCAATCCTTCCTGCCCACATGATCGACCTTGAGTATGGAAAGATGAAGAAACCCATTTCCTCCTAATACACTGATACATAGAGCGATGAGAGCTTGAGGGTTGTCAAATTGTACGGGAATGTGCGTAAAAGTGCAGTTGGTCTCGCTGTGGCAGTAAACATGTGCCGTTGACCATTGACACCCGGCAGGGAAGTTTGAAACTGGTGGAAATTACCAGGCCCCCTCAAGTTCTGTGTATTCTTCCGTAACATTTTATTCCCTATTTTGTTTTTATATTGTAGCCGTCAATGATGCAGCATTGCTGTAAAGTTAAACAATAAGTAAAATGCTTCGGAAAAAAGGTACTTCTATGTATCTTCAACCTACAGACAAAAGCAGGAAGACGAGTTTCAGCATCAGGGGAACTTCGGCGCTTCCGCATTGATGTAGGTAAAAGATGATCCTTTATGGCGGCTTCCTATTGTAGGAAAAATTGGTTATATTTTCATTGAGCTGCTAACCAAGTACAGCTTAATTTAGGACCTTTACCTTTAAGAATCTGCAACCTCGAGAGTCCCTTATCTTCCTCCATCTGTCCCTGCGTTTAAACTGGGAACACATCATTTGTAAAGCACATTTTTCTTCTTGTTTTCATTTCCTTAAATGAAATCAAACTTGTGGTGTCGCTACGAAGGTTCTAAAGTCGAGTATAAATGCGATCAAAAAGAAAATATTGATGCCCAGAGAAATTTTCAGAGATGCAAATGCGTCGATCATCTGTCGTTAATTAACGGTTTGTTTTAGATTGGTTTTAAAAAACAAATGTTTCGACATTTTTTAAAAATCGAGTAGATAAAGGCTTGAATTTTTTTATTATCATTTTTTAATTATTAAACTCGGCCCAGTTTAGTGAATAAAAATGCTACCCGCAGCAGCAACAGCAGCATGACGTACCGCCGTAGCAACCGGTAGAAAGAAAAATAACATTCTCCAATATAGGAGTAAATTACAACTTGTTCAAATCCTACGTGTTTGAGCCAGAAGCCCCCTCGGTGCTTGAGAGGTAAGAATTTAGGAATTAATTTCACGATAAGCCAATCAGTTTGCCTCCGGACATGTCTGTATGGAGAGGAGAACTCGTTTAGGTTTTTCAAGTTCGAGTAGGACGTTCGAAAATCAGTGGAGTCTGATTTGGACACTGGGCTTGTGGACTGGTATACTAGCTAAGGGTTATCTTTCCGAATAAAGCAGCACCGAATTTATTAACAAACTGAGCCAGAATTATAGCAATTAGTTAGATATGAGGATACTTTTACCCGTAGATATTTGAATCTAAAGTTGAGTTAGTTTCAAATTTAATTTAGAGTTAAATATACAATGGCGTAGTGTAAACGAGTTAAAGAGATTAAAGAAAATATGATGCAACGAGAATTTGAGAATAAATGGCTCAAAATGAAAAGAAAATATATTTTAATCTTGCAAGTGAATACGAGAGGATGCCGTGAGCGTGAAGTGGCACTTCGGGTGGAATGTGGGCTGAGAAAATCACAGGTGTGCAGGGAAATAAATACCAGGCGCTTAGAATAAATAGAATTAAAGAACACTGGGTTACGTCGATGACTTAAGATGATCTTATCTAAGAAGAATGCAACCTCTCAACACCGCAGCTGTTCCGTGAAAACTGCAAGCTATTTTAGGTAATTTGTCTCCTTCCCATCGCAGATTGCTTTGCAGCGACTAGGACGTAATGCATCCGATACAATAAATTTTATACCGTGATCGCCCTCACATGCAGGATTACGTTGCTTCTATAGATTTACGACATCATCACAAAAGTTGGAAAATGGGCTCGCAGCGGAATATTTTGGTTGTTTCGAACTATAAGCAAAAGAAACATTTTGCGTGAGATTTGTTTAATCGTACATAGCAAAAGTTCGACTCTCGTAGTTGATTTGCAATGAAGATATTTTTAGTCCGTCAAATGTTGACTCTGCTAGAGCCAGCGTGTTTTGTCTAGCCAGGTTCTACCTGTTATGATATTACGTAAAGTAAGCAAATGAATTTATCGAGTTCAAAAGTCGTCAAATGTCCTCCGTTTATTAACAAAAAAATATTATTACTTCCACGTAGCATCTCTAACGCATAAATTTATATACCATTCCCACTTAACTATCGTAAGCCGCTGAACCAAACACATTGTAGTAATGGTGCTATGTGTTTGGTGTTGTCAGGTTTATAGCGTCGATCCATTTATCAATCAGAGTTCGCATTACTTGTCGCGGACGAGTTTGTTATGTCTAGCTCATATTAATCAAGTAAGGCTGCCACCACCCGTGTTCTGCGGCAATCTATTATCGATTCATTGTGATGAATATTCCCTTGATGTAATTAATAAATCAAGGATATGGAGATACATCGTACGCATTCATGTTGCAAATTATTCGACGAATCTGAATAAATCAGGATGATATCGGTAAGCTCATGGGCGTGGCCGAGGCTTGTTTGCTATAAAATATATTTTATTTCGTCGCGTGAAATTTTAGGTCATTTCACGGGCGCAGATTCAGGAGAGCTTAGTTGTATTCGACTAAATACGAAGACAGGGTGTAATTCATGATGAAGCTTTCAGTATTTACTAAATGAAATCCCTACCATTCTGAACACATGGTAATATTATGCTAACGAAGTTGCATTATTGAAAAAGTGAATCAACTCGCGTTTATGGTAAAATATCAGAGCGAATTCAACAAATAGACAAATAGAAACCACTTGAGACACATTTAGATGCTGAAGGTGGGTGATTACATGAACGCGATAAATGGTGATTCATAACCTTTGGTGTTGGGAAGCTGGTGAAGCGCAGATGGTTGGTGGCACTCAACTCGTTTTCGGTGCGTAAAAGCGACTTTAGTTCGATGTTAAGAGATAACTCAGGCCCAACACTCACACCTTTGATACCTTTGAGATGTTTGAACCTTCACTCCCGGGCCACACTGAGGTGCCGCCACTTTGTGTGCATGGAGTGTCTTCGCATATCCGCGAGCTGTTG
>VOMN01082818.1:0-31965 GCA_014899125.1 Orchestia grillus | reverse complement strand
AATGGTATGCGATAGTAATCGAGCAAAGGACTACATACACACAACATAGTTGAATATGTATCCTCGTAGGTCCACTAACGCTTGTGTAATTGACTAGCACTTGTGTAGTTCATTTTTTCCTATAAGCACAGGTGTGAGGTTTTCTTTGTAATCCAGTTTTGAGTGGAATTTTTATCGCTGTCTCTCGGTGACGCACGGCTGAATTTTCACCCATAACACCTACCACCTTCAAATTACTCCCAAGTTAAAGTTCATTAAATTTTATAGGGCTCCACAATAATAATAAATTCAAATTTTTACTCATGCATATAGTGCGCACCAATTGTATGTGCGCCCAATATGAGTGTAGCGACTCATAGGTAACTCGTTCACACCTGAAACAGCACTCTGGTACCGACTGTGGCTAAATTTAAAAAGCCTAGTAAGGAAAATGAAAAACCGAATGTAAAAGTTGTCAACTAGCATCAGTTGTTAGTCTATGATCATCAATGTTAAATTAGAATAAATGACGCCCAGGGTCCATCTTGGAAGGTGTGAAATTCGAAATATCAGTTTTTTTCATTGATTGACCCAAGTTTTCGCGTGCTTAAGCAGCACCGTTGTCGATATCATATTTCTCTATTTCAATGTAGCCTATTTATGGAAGCAAATGTTATATGGACGGAGTTTTCGTTGTTTGTTCCTTTAATGACGCTTGTTGTCAGAGCGTGCGAAAGCTTGGGTTTATAAGTAAAAAAGTAGTAGATGTTTAGAATTTTACTTTACACAATCGTCAACGTATAAAATAAATTTTTAAATAAAAATGAACAAAAAATCCGCTTTAATTTTATATTTTTATCTTCATTTCATATCTTTTTCAATGATTATCTCTTGGTTTAAATTAGAAAATGAATGTTTTCCTACCATGTTGACTGGAGAATATCTATTTGTCTTGAACTTTTGTTGATGGGTTAAGAACAATCTGAAACTTTGAAAATCCCACCAACTCAGGAACGTAAACACAGCGGCATTGGTGATCGTGTGCAAGACGACAAGAAAATAAGAAACGAGTTTCCTGTGCGAAAACCTGTTAAGAACCTTGTACAGGGGATCATAACGTACAGTGTGGATGTAAGTATTTGGTTAAATGATTTAAATCTCTTCATACGCCACCTTAAAGCTCTTATACATAATAGTTAGTGACAGCATGCTCGTAAGTTGGTACTTACCCATTTGGCAAAGTGCCTAAATGCATGGGATGTGTTTTGAAGACTAATGTTTTTTGTGTGGTCTCTCTGACGTGAGCAAGAGGGACACGGCTCTCAGGAGTCTGGCACTTTGCCCTGTTATGGCTAGGTCCTGAGGGGTGCTTTCTGTCTCGCTGCTTCAGTCTTGGCATGCTCTCTCCATTGCCCTGTGGCCCCTTGTCCCTCGGTTCTAGAGCTCCATCTTGCCTGTGCTATTTGCAGACTGTGAATTTTTCTCAAAGCTTTGGTTTCTAGTATTTGCGAAATTACAAACTGATGCATTTTCGATTTAATGACCAGTGTGGTTTGCATTATGTTGTTTAGTTAAACTTATTTAGGAGACTTCTTGTACTGTGTGAAGTGTGTTAAGATTTAAATATATGTCATATAAAAATAGATTAGTCAATTTCGTAGAGTTAATTTAAAATATTGTTCTAATTTTATCTTTTAGTAGAATTTATGTTTTTATGCAATCCTAAGTATATAGTTGAATATGCAAAGAAAATATGCAAAGAATTTAACGTGTGCAACAATACGGACATAATTTTTTTTAAAAGTTTATAGTTCTTTTCAGAAAGTAAAATCAGTTCTTATTATTATTCATTAGTTAATTAGAATTAAAAAAGTTTCCAAAAGAGTGAAACAATAGCCTTAGAAGATGTCTGTTTAATTGTCAAGTTATGACATTTCTTAATATTCCTTAGCAAAACTTGCTATTTTTTCCATTACTTTCTGATTTATATATATGTATATATTATTTAAGAACAGTCAAAACCAATCATTAATTGAAACCTTGGTAGCACTCGTTGTGAAGCACAAGTTCTATATTACTTCCAAGAGCTGATATAAGCTTGGTAAATAATATTTTAGTGACTGATGCAATCCATTTGCAAATGCAATATATCTTTCGTACAATTTGAAAAATCATTAATTGAAAAAGAGGTAACAGAGTTTAAATTTCAACTTTTGAAGCATTCATGCTGGTCTTTGTTAAACATTTTTGCCAGCTGATCATGTAAAAAAAGGTGTTTGCTTGGATTCTGCAACCTACCTTGCTGCAGGCAAGACTGACTTTTTTTGCAATGAAATAAATGACTCTAAGCTGGAATGAGAGCCAATATTTGAATAAATATTTAAGTTTTAGAAAAGGAGTCACTTCTACTATATAATAAATCATTTCATCAAAAATATTTTATCATGCTTCAAGCCCCAATTCCTTCCCAATGTCATCCGGTTCTGTCCCCATACTCTTGAGCTCTTGATCACATAGATGAAACAACTCATTTGATTAACTGTTGATCATTTTTTAGTTCATTGAATTTTTTGGTGATTCTTTCAATTCTTCACTGTTTCAGGAGGACTAGAATATTACTAGATACATGCCAAAGAACAGTGAACAGATAATATTGCTAATTTTTCTAAAGCTTGGAATAAAGTTAAGTTGTGGCATTTACATTTTATTTTTTGACTTTCCTCCACAAACATGTATATGAGACAAGCTACACAAGCTATGTCAGTCATGTACCTATTTTCGTGAGAGGCAGTTGGGGTGCATATTCACTGCCTTTTTTGTCCAACGCCTACCTCTTCAATACTCTATCGTTATGGTGAATGTTTCTTATTTGACTTAGACACGGATTAGTTTCGATACATTCGATGTCGATGAAAGCAGTGTGCGGCCGATCTCATGTGCTCTTAGCTGTGACATTCATCCTCATTCTTGGCATCTCAGCAGACACCGGCACTGTTTGCTGTTGCTGAGCAAGAGTTTTCCATCTTGCACAAAAAACACATCAACATTGCAAATATGTGCTGAGTGTCAAACAAATCTGCTAATTTGCAAAGAAAATATGCAATTTGCCAAAGAAAGTTTGCTTGTGTAATAGGGTCCTAACTGTCCTCAAATACCAGTGCATAATGTGTAGCCACATGTTGGTCTGCTAATTGTGTCATGCCTGGAAACTTGTGTCAAACCAAGCTCTGGAAAGTTACTTTGAAAATTAACTTAGTTTGTGCTGGAGCATAGATTACTTTTTTTTGCTGAAGCAGTGAAATTAAAAGCCAGCAGGCAGTCCACTGTGATGAGCTGTACATATAGATTGCTATCAAACGACATAGAATTAATATCAGCTGCCTTGAGAAACTCGAGAATTGATATTTTTTGCTTTGAACTCATGGCTGTGGCAGATAGTTGATTATCTACTAGTGACATAATATTTGAGCCAAAAATGCCATGATACTACTTTCATGCTGAGTGTGGACTAAACATCATCCTCGGACCAGCTCATATGAGCATTTTTCAGCTGGTATTACAAAGTAATCCTGCTGCTAGACAGCTCATATGTTGTTTTGCATACTATTTATGTATATTATGCAGCATAATAAAATTGATTTATTTCACTAAATTTATTACGTACGTTTCTATTGATTACTGCTCTCAATCTCAAGGGATATTACTTGCATTACAATTGTTATGGTTATCAAGTAATAAGTAAAATTGCTAAGTAAGATTTTCACTCTGGAATTCAATCTGTATAGGTTTGCTGGACCTCTCAGTGGTTGGAAATGTCCGACATGTATTCAGATATACAATGGCATCACTGTCAGTTCCATTCACGTAGAGGGGCAAGCCCAGGGAAGTAAAATAATATACTGGTGTACACCGAACATGTGTACTGAGCAAATACAAACTCAAAATTTTATAGATTAATGGTTCTCTGATGAATAGTGCTGGTCACATTTTCAAGAGTGCAGAATCACCATGTTTGTCTCCATAACTTAATTTTGTTACTTTTCATTCATCTTTTCTCTGTCATATGTCAAAAAGGTTATGTAAAATTGTAAAGATACATGAATATATGTGTTGAATTATTGTTTTATATGTATAGTTCTTTCATTTCTTATTTCTTTTAGATTAGAAAAAGGTAAAAGTGAAAACGATGATGTACTGGATGAATCAACTGATTTAACTATTGTGCTGGGAAAAAGAGGCTTTCGACAACTCTCGTATTCAAGAACATTTTTTAGTGTAAAATCCACTTTTGACAATGAACTCTAAAGGCTCGAGCAGCCCTTCCTCTTCCTCTGTTCTTTATAAAAGCCACGGTGTGGTGTACGTCTGCTTTCCCTCATCACTCATTATTGTGTGGCAAACATGAGCTGGGACCCAAAGTTTTTGGCTTGTTTTTGACGCTATCACCCGAGGTACTGTTGATGACGGGACTATTTTGATTTCTCTGAACTGTTCAAGGAAAGACCGTATAGCTCTCTCTCAAGCTTTTTGAGGCCCAAGCTTGGCCGACAGTGTGGCATTATTGTACTAGCGGCTGTTGTTAAGAGCAAGTGTGTGTGTGCGCCCGGCAACCCACTGCTTTGGGTGTGTGGGCCTCGGGTCTTCAGAGTGACTCGGGTGACTGGGCCAGGTCCGCGCCATGAGCGTCACGATGAGGTCGAAGCGCAATTCTCTGCCCTCGCTAGGGATGGGCGTCAACAAGTATTTCGTGAGCAAGCGGGCTTCCATGTTCGAAAATCAAGAGGAAACTCCGCAGGAGAAAAGAGACCGCAGTCCGTGCGGCCTGCTTGAAGTTTCTGAGAGAAAATTGCAAGGTACGAAGTGTGGTCTCAAATGACATAGGTGACGCAGCCGTTGCTTCAGTTTCGACTAACTTGTGTTTTTTAAGACGCATCTAAACAAATTAACGCCATTATAAACGCCCTAATTATTTTATGTATCTACTTTTGAGAGCATTCATTTTGCCGTTCAATCCACAAGAACTTGACGTCTTTCTTTTTGCACAGCTTTTCAATGTTAGACAAATTACCGTGTACTCGTAACTGGACGTGATCAATTTTGTGGTTCTGAAAATGATGATTTTTAAAGGATATTCGATTTTGTTGGACGATTTGTGCAAGCAAGTCCCTTACCTCGCTGCTTCTTAGCTTCACGGTCCCACGTGAGAGGATAATAACGACTGGTGTTGTGTGATTTCCGAGCTCGTGTTCCTGCTCCCTGAACTCGTGTCGAGCGAGAAGTTCGCACGTTTGGGAGAGTAGTAGTCCGCGCGTGGTGGAGTAACTTGCTCGTTAGCGAGTAGCTTGTTCATTAGGAAGTAGCTCGCTCAGTAGCAGTAGTTTTCCAAATAGAGTTAGTCTTTCTTTACATACTTCTACAGATGACAAATACAGCCCGAGTCCTAGCCCATGCGATGCTGCTTGGTTGCAGTGTCGAATCAAAATGTGGAGCCCCACAAGAATTTTTCTTCAAATATTCAGTTTGTAAATGTCGCACGCGAAAGATTTGACTGGAAATTAAGTATAGCGTTGACCGGGATCTCAAACTTTCTCTGACATGGTTTCCTGTAACGATGTCACGGTTCCCCGTTTGCCCGTCCGACAGGGATGTACCAAATAAGCGTTTCCTGCTCAGATTCTCGGCTGCTGCTGCAGGCACATTCGTTTTACTTATGGAACGTGTGCCTTTTAGTTAGTATTCTGTATAGAATTTTGCATAAAATGAAGTGAATATTATATTGGATGTTCCACCGTCAGCATAATTAATTCCGATTCTCTATTTTCCTAATACCACACGAGTAACACCTTCTGTAATACACAACTGTCATTTTAAAAAACTGTAGTGCCATAAGTCCTCTCAGGAAATTCACTGAAAATTCCGTAATTTCATGTTCATCGTTACGCATGATATAATTTTCTTCATGGAGAACAGTTTTCGTAGTTGTAGATTTTTGCTCGGTGTGGGGGAAGACAGAAACCGTAAGCTCTGCGTCGTTTTGAGGGAGCCTTCTATAGTCTTTGCCTCATATCTTTGTTCTTACCTTGGTGTGAGCTTAATTTGCGCTGGTTTAAATGTGAATAAAAAATGCTAAAAATGTATTTATTTATCACTAACGTAGTCGCCAATTTTTACCGTGACAATTTTTTACCTTCCCCTATGCTTTTTTTTACTAGTTTCATGAAATTCATTTGTTTTTAAACAAGAAATAAAATAACCTTATTTCACCCTGTATTCTTTAATCAAGTCTCAAGTTCTTCGAATGGATTCTGTGATCTTCCACGAAGATTGTCGAGTAGGAGCATACGATGGCCGAAGTGTGATTTCCTGTATAATTTATTGTATGATATTTTTACAGGTAGTCACAGACTACCTGTAACACGTTGGGTCGCAATTTTAAAATCCCTTTGAATGAGTCTTCATTTCTTAACAAATGTTGAAGCCAAAGAAAATTATTCATTTACTTTAGTTCAAATTAACCGTAAGCACGATATAATGAAAAATCCCTTCTTTAATTGAGAGACAAATTTTAAATTTTTGCCCATTGTTATTACTGAAGAGTTCGCACGGCTTCAAACAAGCGAGATGATCAGAGTCTCAGTAATATATAGCTAGATAGATAATGTGGAGTTAAGTATTCTGATACTTCAGCATCATATTCTTTCTGTTGACCCAGTGAGGCCGTTTTTCTAGCACTTAGTATTTTTCCTTTAGTGCGCTGCCGGACATTATTGACATGTGTATCATACCTCATATTCGTCGAAAATAAAGAGTGAATTTTTACGCAATGTGACACTGACTTTAAAATTTCATTTTACATGGCATGGACATTAGATTATCATGTTGAATTATGAAGGCCGATGCACCTCATTTTACTTGTTCACTGGCTGCAAGTTAACTTCGAACTTAATCTTACCTCTATACTCAGATCAATAGCATTTACTTATTTTGATAGCTCAAGAATGAGTGTTTTCTGTTACCGGAAATAAAATGAATGTTGGCGCAGGGGCAAACCGTTACGCAAAAGTTGTTATTGGTACACCGGTGGCCCATTACGTAAATAATGTGTTAACTTGCTGGAACGGTTTATGGCTGGAGATGGAGCTGAGTGTTTGAAGCGTACGTAGTAACTTTTTAGTTTGATCAATTTTTCAACCGGTATTTCTTCTTCATTTATATTTTAGAAAGGGGCTTTATCAGGATTACTATGAAGAATGTTGGCGATGAACCTTTCAACAAGTCATTTTAGACGAACAAAAGCATGCAACATACAAAGATATCTTTTTGTTCCCTGAACTAAATTACAATACAGGACTGACGATGTCGGACTTAGAGTGAAGTGGGGCTGAGCTTATGTGTCAAATTTGAGCCGGAGTAGTCAAACCGAAATGCTAATGTGACGCATTCAAATTCAATTGAAGGCTTGGAGTGTTTGGTATGAGGTTTTGGCCGTGTTTCGTTATGTTGACGAGCTTTGGGTTGACGCGTTGACAGCTCGAGCATCTCTCGTGACCACATGCTGCCATGGGTGATACAAGAGGCGTGTTTGTGTCGACCCCGCGGCGCCGTGCCACTGCCGCTCCGACGCTCAGCTTCTTGAACTTACTGCTTAAGTTATTATCTGCCGGTATGCTTTTAATTGCACTGGCACGAGTCTTTATGATCGATGACATTTGCGTCAGGTTTAGGTCCAATACGCATTTGCGTCCAATGCTTTGCAGTGATAACTAGTATTATTAGGTTTAGGCTCAATGCTTGAGTATCTGTGTTGGTTTGGGGTGTGTTGCTTGAGTGGATAGCAGTCATTCCGTGTCGTAATTTACAGACTTTTTCTCGAACATTTTGTGAGGGATGACGCGTTACTTTGAGTGTCCTCATTTGCTTATTTCTTGGAGCACTTGCTAGCCCGGGGATGCGGTCGCAGCTCTGTCTCTTAATGGAGATTGTCTTAGAATGAGGTGTTTCCTGCCTCACGTTCTCTCGTTTTTCTATGAGGAGCACAAAATATTAGTGTTACTCAAGCGCAATCGCATTTGTTAGGGTTTCTTGTATGATTTTACTCAGAGATCCTCATTGCATTCGCGTCAATTACAACTGTATGCGTCCTTCTCTATAATTGTATAATAATTACTTCTTTTTTTAATCGATAAGGTGACTGTATTTTGTTCCCTTACTGCTGAACCAAAAGTTTCGTTATCTTCTCATGTTTTTTAATGGTTAAATATTTTCTTTTGCGTCGAAACTAATCGGGTAAATAACGGGTATATTTGAGTAAACCTATATCTTACAAGAAGGGTTAATCATAAGTTTATATCTGCCCTATTTGTTTTTTAAAATATCAGTTGTGAAGGTAGGGTTCCGTACTGTTTAAATAGAATTTAATAGCCTAATGAAAGGAAGCAAAAGAAATCCAGTCAATTGGAATAGTGATAAAATCCTTACTATTCGGTAGAGAAGCTCCGTGAAAATGACTAACGAGACTCGACTGAAGCACCCAGTTCATGTGCAGACCATCATGTTGACGTGAGTCCCGAGAGAAATTCCGTGCCGTGCATAGAGAACTGAACAACTTGACTTACGAACCTGTGTAGTTCTGAAAGTCGCTAGTTAGTCTAGTGTAGTTGTTCTCACTCTATTGTAACTTTTAAGAAACTTTTCATGACGGCTTCTTCGCAATTTTTAAAAGGCTCGCGGTCTAGTGTGATATAGCAGGGTAATAGATGCGTATGGTAGTTGTAGGACCATGGCCCATGCATGAAGTGTACGTGTGCTGGCTGGTTAAGCTCGTGATCTGGTAGTCCTTCACCGTCCTCCAGAGCAGAGCTTCTCCAACTGTTTCATCTGGTGGACAGGTATTTTCTCCGTCAATGTGCCACGTACCTGTAATATTTCGTAGTAATATTAATGTATCCCGGAAACCACACATATAATTAATGAATATAACAAAACCTTCAAGTTTTTACCGTGTGCATATTTTGTAAACAAATTTTATAATGTGAAAACATACGTACCGGTGCAGGTTTTATGTTTTCATATTATATTATTTGTTTAGAAAATACATACAAAATAAAAACTTTTTCAATTTTAATTTTATTTATTATAAGTATCATTTTTGGTATACAATAATATTATTACCAAATATTGCAGGTACGTGGCACACTGACCAAGAAAATGCGGGTCAAACAAATCAAGCTTTTCAAGGTTTATCCTTTTTCATTCAGTTGTCGAGTTAATGATGCGAGAACCACATGAGGCTCTGGAACCTTCACCCGTCGGTACGACGGTCTGTGTTTGTGCTGCAGTGTGACGATTTGGTGGAACTTTGATAGGTTGCTAGAAAAATCTGCAGTCTTCTCCAGCAACGATATGATTTACATCTTATTCTGAGTAGGATCGAGTGACTAGCCATCTGTGCAGGCCTCTGCATGCGAGCATAGTGCGTCCGGTCATGCTTCTCTCATGTACTCCATTTTTGGGTGGCGGCTGAGATTTGTAGCTTTCTGTTTGTAAAGATATTCACGAGGTGGAATCTAATCTACCTTCGCTTAGTATTCATTAGGTTCGTGTTCGCAACGACTGAACCAAAGCTAAGTACTAGTGACAGTTTTTGTCATGTAATTTAGCCGTTAAATTGGTAAACGGGATTTTTTTAGTTTAAATGATGTATCAAGCCTCAAAATAAGTAGCTGTATTTGGGCGAATGAAGTACGTTACTATGATTTCCTGAAGTAAACGGCCACATCTGAATTTGAAAAATGGGGCAATTATAATCCACAGGGGAACTAATATTTTACGCATTAGCGTTGAATCCTTCAACAATACCGAGTACCGTGTGAGTGGGAACTGTACGTTTTATTCTCTATTTACATGACTTCATAGAAATCTATTTAATTATTTTATTCCTTCCCATTATGCGGGGTCATGCTCTTGGGCTCATTGCAGTACAAATGAGTTACTGTAACTTGAAAAGTGTTGAGCCCGCGACAAATCACCTTTGACTATGACAAGTCACAACGAAGCAGTGCAGTGGTCTGATGTGCAAAGTCGCAGCATGTACAGGAGAGAGCACGCAGTGCTGCACACACGTGTGTGCGGGTGCAGGTGGCAAGTGTGCCAAGGCTGAGCAGCGGCCGGGCACCTCTCGTACCCGCGTTCCGCCTGTTCTGTTCTCTGCTCCTCCTGCTGCTTCTGCTGTACTCTTCTTACCTTGTGTCTCTTAAGGCTGCGCTGCGAGGAAATGTTGCTGCTGTACTCATCTTACCTTGTGTCCCCTTAGGCTGCACTGCGAGGAAATGTTTTGCTTTCAAGTTATACGGTGAAGCTATGAAATTTCTGTCAATGCATTTCTCCAGTGTTGAAAAAGCGTTAATACATACGCTACTGAAATATTTTGCATTAGTGTTCTGTATTATTCTTTTAATTCGTTTGTAAATGCTTTATCTCGTGTTGAATAAGTATCCCCTTAAATGTTTTCTTGCGGGTAGATAGTGATCGTCAAGTATACTGTTGCATTCGAACGAGTGCATTGTTTGTTCTACAATAATTGCTTTTTTAGTCCACCAATTGTAGTTTTTCTTCTCTCAGTTGGACTGTTTTTATCTCTCTTGTACCTCTTTATCCCATGTATACCATTTTTATTCCTCGATTATACCATTTTCATCCTTCAGTTTTACCTTTGTTATTCCAAAGGTCAGATTTTGCGCCTGTACTTTGTTAAGTCATTGTTGAAGAGTGCGACTTGGTGCACTTCTGAGCCTGAGGGCCTGATTCGGAGTAGTCAACTGCGGTGCCAAGTGCACTGTGCTGCTCACTACGCTTGTTTGTAGGGCTTAGGGACTGAAGTCTGGGTTGGTCCAGCAGGGAAGGTCAAACATCAATTTGAAAATCGGTCGTTGAATCCCTACCGTGTAAAAGCTTTCGTATTTGAGACCTCGAATTTAATCTTAAAAAGGTATAAAATTGAAGATCTGAGTTGAATTTCTTAGTTAGTCCGCGTAGTTGTTGAGTTATAGCCGATACAATTGAGTGATGTTGACTAGAGTGTGCTCCAAACTTTGTGCTTGAACGTCATACGTCGTAATAGAGGTCCGGCTTCTATTTCCAACAGAACTATGTGGTATTTAGTTTGTTCTTTGCCGCGCGATGGAGAGAGGAAAATTGTCTTCTATTAAAGGGGCAGAATCGACATCCTTTTAAGTGGGTTATTCTGACTGCAATAATGAGATACTATTTTCATTTGTGTGTCGCATGTCAAGTATAAATTTGAACTTTTGAGCAAGCTTTGGTTCAGGCTTTTAAAATATTCTTAAAAGTTGTTTTAATAGTATTTTCTATTCCTTCTGTGAAGTTCCCGTGAAACTGTAGGCCGAAGTGTTGACTGCTTGCACGTATGACAACGTATTTTGATTTAAATCGTTGAGATGAGGACCTGAAAATGTAGGTATAGTTTCTTTCAAAAAATCTGGTCGTTTTAGTACTGTGGTTAAACAGNGTTTTGTTGCTTCAGCTTCGGGACTTCTGCCTTCCACGTCCACTTTGCTCCTTACACACCTTCATTGTTATCTCTTTTTTGTCTTTTCTTCCTCATTCTAAACTTACTGTTTCTATGGGCAAGGGGATCCTGTGTGGGAACTCACCTTGTGCATTGGCTTCCCGTTCCCCAAAGTCCATACTAAATTTCATGTAGATAGGAAGCTTTAAATTTTGACTATCAGTGAGTAACTAATTTATTTTCTATAATATGTACCCACATGTCAGCGTTAATGTTATGCGTTTGGGGAGCAAAAAAAATGGGAGATTCGCTCTTATTCAATCCGTTGGAACTCGTGCCTAAAAAAACATCTAGTGTTTTTTATCAATGCTGTCGTTTCATGTGAATTGACGCAATTGTGTCCCAACACTTTTTCCGCAAGTGGATCTACTCAGGAATTTATACTATCGTAGTCGTCCAAAAATGGGACGTAAATTGCACTTGTTCAAAGTAAAGTATCATAAAGATCAAAGTTTACTCCTTTAGTCTTAAGATCGTGTTAGAAGTAATGCTCTCGTTCTCTGAATTCTGTTAGGTTAAGCTTAAAAGAAATACTGTAGGGAGATCAAAAAGAAGAAACGTTATGCGTACATATGATTTTTCTAAGCTTAAATTACACTTTAGAAAGGGATGTAAAAACACGTCGCTCATCGGCTTCGTGAGTTCGAACGATTGTTAGTGGCAGCTTAGGAATAAGAGCAACAAATCATTCATTTTGCTATTGACCAAGCCTGTTCCGTTATTATTCGAAATTGTGTTTTTTTAACTAATGATTCCTCAATAAGAATTGTTCAAAAAATACATGCTAAATAACTGTTTGTTCAAATTTTCATAAGAAAATTAGCTTTCAGGAAATGTTTGAAAATGTTACTAAGAAAATTTTGCCTCATATATCACTGCTAACACTCTCATCTGATGCCACCGATGTGAGGCGCAGGTGCTAAGCGTGCAAGTCCGAAGTGATACAAAATATCGGACGCAAAATCCTCAATTTTCTGTATTCTGACATTAAATAGCAATGAAATTTTAGGGGGAAAAATGGGTTAATCGTCGTTAGTGAATATAGAACGAGATGTGCACGTAGTCTTACAGGGGAAGGATTATAACCGTGCTGAGAGAATGAAATCGTGACTGTTTCAAATGCCAAATAATAATTAGATCATTGATGAGCGCAGCATCGGGGCGAGACCTGCACGCATGGTGGCGACCCCGTGGGCGGACAGCAGCGGTGTCCCACCAGTTGCTCCTCGTGGCGCACTGGTCTGTGCCAGGGTATAAATAAGGTGTCGAGATCCCTCCTCATCTCTATCAGAATTTTTTTTTGTACAGGTACTACACGCTTGTCTTGAACGCTGGAAGGACGGATGGATCAAAATGATCCATTTCGAAATTTTAAATTACCACCTATTACTAGCATCAATAAAGTATATTGTAATTGGTTTGCGATATTTTATTTCAATTCTAATTTAATTATTTAGGAAGAAAACATCAGTGGTTTGACGATAAAACAATTTTTTAATTCCATTTTGGTCATTTGGACAGGTAGGTCTTATTGGCTCGCATATCCTTCCAGTGTCAAAGTAGGTAAATGTGAGGTAAAAGATCTCTTTAAAAGTCCTATACATAGGTCGTTGTAATGGAATGTAATTGCTTTTTACTGTTGCTAAATAGAAACGGCAATTTCAGGAAAACATATTAAGCAATTGTAATGATAACTAAAAAAATATAGGAATAAATAAGGTTTTTACAATTTCATAGATATTTCAAAGTTTTGTTGCTATGATGCTAGGTGTTTCTGCCATTATTTTGTCCAACACCTGTATGTGGGAGTTAAATAATGAAATCCTGCCCCAGTATCTTCACTGAACTGTCACTTGCTCTCATCTTATTCTGTGAATTATAATGGAACATTCCATAGATTTAAGACTCAGGAAATGCGCCGACATACACTTTTCCGGTTTGATCCTAGCTTTCACATTGCTATACCTGTAGTCCTGAATTTGTAGAGGTAGTGAAGAGTAAAGAACGCCGTATTTTTTCCCCGATTAGTTCGGGGTGATGAGGAATAGCTGTCGTCTCCTGGCGAGTCTTTTTCCAGCGCCGTGCACTGCTTTGTCTAAACGAAGAAGTTTCTGGGTTTGGGATACGTTGAGTTAGTACAATAGAATAGTGTGCAAGTTTGGATCTTAAAATATTGTGAAACGTCATTTGCATTTTTATGCATTAAACATTGAATTTGTTATGTTTTAGCCCTCCAAAGTAAAATGATAGGTTTTTGGTTCATCTACAAGCAACTGTGTGATTTTTCTATTTTGGCTCACCAATCTAGTATAGAACCACTTTTTCTTTTACCTCTGCACCTTTCTTGTTGTAATTTTTTTGGTCTATTATTTGCTTTATTTCCTGTTGCTAGTTCTGAATGACCATCGGGAATTTCATGGTCTGTGTTGCATTCCATCCGCGTATTCGAGACAATAAATGAATCTCGCCTGCAGTTCTAGTGTTCGCTTGGCCTCCTCTTGACACGGCTAATTGATTGCTGCCGCCGGTAGTTCACAGCGACGGCGTTAGTACAGCTAAATTTCTTTTGTTCCTTTCCTTTTTTTTGCTGATGAAATTCGCGCCAAAAATGTTTGTCGTTCAGCAGTTGCCGCTGAAAGTTACGTATGAACTGTCATTCGAGACTTCATTGAGGATTTGTTGAGACTTTTCCAAAATGAGAATTGAAAATTCAACTTTATGCTTCTCAAGATTGTGTTCTTAAAATTTAAAATCTGATTGCTTAGCCCCATGAAGACACCGATCAACAAAGATCAAAATGTATTGTTCTATGTTCTTTCACTTTCTGTGGACGATTGATCTTATGATGCTAATTTAATTCAGTTGAAGCTGGTTCGAAAACATTTTATAATCCATCAGCGACGTGTTTGTGCATCAAAATAACGAAAATCTATGCTTTATATCGTAAAACCTTCTGTTTTCATTTCCGAAATGAATGATTTCCTGGACCTATTCCGTTATTTGACGATACTTAAAAGTACTTCGTAAGCTGGATAACTACCTACAAGCTGTCCCTGATAGGCCGCCCTTGCCTCACTATCATCAGACGGCGGAGGGAAACGGTCTCGTTCAACAGCTCGCGGATATGCGAAGGGACACCATGCGCACAAACCGGCGGCACCACAGTGTGGCCAGGGCATAGGTGTATCAAAGACTAAATGTATTGCGGAAATTGATTTATCAGTAGGGAATCTAGCCCTGAGAATAAAAAGAAGCGCCATCGGTAGTATTATAACATATATTGACACTCAGGCCAGTCTGATTTCGCAACATTACATCGTCAGTGAATAACTGACATTGACCGACGATGCAATTTTGTGAAATCAGACTGGTCGCAGTGTCAACGTATATTTTCATAGCAACGATAGTGGTTCTTTTTAAACGTGTCGCGCTCCTGGTACGTATGCTACATCCTTTTCGGACCCATGCCTTATCTCTTGGAAAGCTCCTCGGAGTCGTCATTAGCTATTATCTGGAATGAGCTAACTGTTGTAAATATCTTCCCAATGGTTGACATGAGCGATGTGTTTGGCTTCTTCCTGTTGCATTTGTTTCACTTGTAATCTTTTTTAGCAGTGTATAGTGTTACGAATCATTTAGAAATGTTTTTGATAATGTAAGTACCTGTATTTATTCTTCAGCCTTTCCATTACGTGGAAATTTGCAATGGTGTCGTACACTTGAGGACTGTTGATGTACTTGTCCTGTTTGGGTTATTCCATGTCAAATTATTTATTTGATTTTGTTCATACGTTAAGGCGTCTTGTGACGTAAAGCCCAATATAGCAAAATCGGTATTGTGCAAAAAAGCAACGAGCTGTTCGTCGGTGATTTATTTTAACCTTTTCACAGAACAGAATTGAATGACCCTATTCATGTGTGGTTCCTTTGTCACTCAGCTTAAATCTTTTTAAAGGCATCACCGTAGTTAGCACAGATTATCTACCCTGCATTGACAGCCTAATAAGCGAAGCAGCCAGCGTTGTAGGTGTGCCAACATTGTGACATAATTGTGTCGCGATGCTAGGCTTGTTGTGGGAGTGTTGCCTTTCGGAGAAATTTATTCGCGAAAAATCAACGAAGTCTCCTCCTGTTCATTGAAGGGAAGGCTCTACAAGAAAAACTAGCTTCAGTTGAGGTGCGTGAGGTTGAACACGAGGTACCCAGGAATGTGATGAGTCGTAAGGGTGAGCCTTGCCCCAAAACTGCAGCTCGTGTCAGCCCACAGGCACGCGGGCGCACCGTACACGCCGCCTAAAATAGTGTTCGAGATAGCGGTGTGGTCTGCACAGTGGGGTGGAGCAGTTATTTTTGACCTGGGGATTTTTAGAGTGCGAGTTACCTCTATTTACTGCATAGTTATTTTGGTTTCGTAGATCGTCTTTTTAATGCTCATGAAATTCACTATTTAAAAAATACTCTTATTTTCCTTTGAAAAGTATACTCGTGTTGTATTACTGTTATGTTAATGAATAATAAAGATTGATACTTCAAAAACAGAAAATTGGATTTGACTAGAACTGATAATGGCATTTGCATTCGTCCCGTGAACAGAGGTGGATAGCGTTGACGAAAAGAAGGTACTTAAAAAATATTGGGAAGCTCTGAAATTCGAAACGAAATTCCATCAAATTTGGGAGTTGAACAAAAATGATGAAAGCGTTCATGAGTGACTTTCTCAATTAACAGGTTAGTAGAATTTTCATTATTGATAGTATCATTTTGTGGTTTACTCTTAGACTAGTTGAGAGCAGTCGTGCAGTTTGAAAACATTTGTAAACATTTATTTACCACAAGTAATTTACATCAGATACAGGTTTACAATCAAATGAGGAATGACGAAAAACCGGGATTAGAAGGACTGTTTTCAAACTCGAACACAGTTTAAAAACAAGATGCACTTCATACTTCAATAAGTTTTCGTTGCTCATCAATATTGTCTTTAATGACTACCCAAATGAAGTTTTGAAGCTCTTGAGCATCTAGGTTTATCGAATGGCAGGAGTTTTTTATAATTTCGAACTGGTACAATATATTTGGCTTACTCATAGCAGCAGCGGCGTCCACCTCGTTGCAGGGAGAGCTAGGAGCGTACACTCGGTCACATGTCCTGGCCGATTTAGCTGTAGTCGATATTTCGCATTCGGTGTAAGGTGTTTGCCCTAAGATGATCAGGTTTGAAAAGTGTTCACCATTTGTTGGTAAAGTTTAGCGATGAGAGAACTGGAAAACCCATCCTGTCATACATTGATAGCATGCAGTAATTCTTAACAAAGATGATTTCAACATTAAATTCCACAGAAAGTTACTAAACGATCGCGAGCGCTCTTTGCAGTGTTTGAGGTTGTCAAGCTCATTTTAGATTTAAGTTATAAGTTCCTGAACTAACCTTGTACATAAAGTAGTAGCTTTATAGACCAGAGGTATTATTTTCTGCGATTTAATGAAACAGTTTGTGGCTAGAATTGCTTTTTGATACGTGTCCTCTCTGTGTCAGACCGCAAGAACTTGGAGCGCAAGAAGGCAGCGATGGCGCGCCGGAAGAGACGGGCCGACCCGTACGCGGACCAGTCGAGCGCTGCTGAGGAGGACCCAGCATCCCAGCTCATTGGTCAGTCCAGCGGAGATAGTGTGGTAATCTGACACTTGATTAGTTTTCCAGCCCAAATTTTTCATTTCGTGGCAAGCATTTGCTGTTTTGTACAGTGCTCGCGTCTGTACTCGACGTCAGTTGAGCACGTGATGTTAGTTTTTTCTCGTAATGGTAGCTCTTGAATACGTGCCCGAAAATGGCATGCAGTATGAATCAGGGCTATGGAATTCATTTCAAGGATGTTGTCATATTGCTGAAAGTTGTGCAAACAAATTTACTTATCTTAAAACAAATTTTATTATAAATTTCTTTTTCTTTAATCTACTGCAGTGTATCCTCGAATTTCTAAATTTTATTGTGGTATTGGGCGTCTCAACTGAGAAGTTATTGCAGCAAACTCTCTCAATCAAATTTAAGAACGATAACAATTGATTATTTTTATTTTGATGAGTGTAGTGTATTAGCTTTTTTGTTTCAATTTACTGTTTTTTTATTTACATACTACAGCATTTACTTGAAAGTTCAAGGTATTCTCTTGGTGAGAACATAATTGAACTAGAGACGTGGAATTTCAAGTAGGTTATATTTTAATCCATTCAATTTGTTTCTGAGAGCTTTGTGTCTCTGCATTCTGCATTGCAAAGATTATTTGCTTCTGTTAATCGATTATCACTTTCTTCGGTTCTTACCTTCTCTTCTGCTTCTGGTAAGTTGGATTTTGTTTGCTCGTTTTATTCGAGTCCTTTGCTTTTTTTAACTTGTTTTGATTGAACTTTTCGTGTATCGGGTAGTTGAAAATATTAGATTGTCTCGCATGAAATGTCGTATTTAGAGTAATTTTCTTTATCGACTATTCGGTTCGAAAGAGATTCATTTTTGAATCGAATCATTACATGTGATGAGAAATGAATATCCTTCAGTACATGAACTGGGCTGTGGTTAGACGCAGACGAGGTGCTTTAATACTGTCTTTAAACTACCTGTGCACCCGAAAAACTTTAATTGTCACCGTTTGGTGTTCTGTAAAGGGAATCATTCACATTCAATTTTTGCAACACGATGGTACTGTTATTGTAGCATCTTGTTGTCAAGACATTGATCGCATGCACGAAAATTGAAGAAGAAGCATCCAAGACTGGTGCATTGAGATGGACCACTTTTGGATCGATAATTTACGACCACACACCTCTAGAGCTGCGGCCGATAAGCTGCAAAGTCTGAATTATGAAATTTTGCCACAACCTCCTTGTTCTGATATCTCTCCCACTGATTATCATTTGTTCAAGCATTTCGAACTTTTTATTCGTGAAAAAAATCAGTTTTTTAAAGATCGAATGTATGTTTTAGAAGAACGGACAAAAATCATAAAGAAGGAAGGATCTTATTTTGATTGAAATAAACACTTAATGACAATTATTGTAATTTTATCATTTTCAAATGCGACTTTTCATGTGAGACAACCTAATACTGTCCCTAGAGTGGGAGCTTTCAGAAAATTGATCTTGAACACTTGAGACTTATATGACCAAATAATAATGAAGAATAATTGACCGAATTCTGAAAAATCTCTTACTTGAGGAGTGCGAACTCATTTACTTGCATACTCAGTTACAAGTGGGGAGACTGGGGTAATTACACGTATGAGATTTCATTACTATTCAAAGCCTGGCCAGCCCACGTTCGTAGAACTCACACAGGTTATAAGTTTTATAATATCGAGTGGAAATATTTGGTAATAGTGCTCCTATTACTAGTACATGGTCTCACATACACACGAAACATATGGCGCAGTACAGAAGTATTCTACCATAACAGCTTGGTTTATGTAATATCTACATATTCAGTTGCAAAACCTTTGTTGTCAATTGTTGATCGGAGACGGTTTTCACTTGATGAAATTCGTCCTTCCTAAGTTTGTGGTGGTATATGAGCTCATTCAGTTCTTCTATTTTCTTCAGTTCTTTGAGATTTATCGGATTTCTCTGGTGAACCGTCTTCAGTGTTCCCAAAGATGTTCGATAGGATTGAGGCAGGGATGCAGTCACAACTATAGAGCACAGAGATGCTAGCATAATGGTTTGGGGTTGTTTCACGGTACATGGCGCGAGTGGACTTTACATCATTCATAGGAAGATGGATGGGGCCCATGTACCGTCAAATATTGGAGAGTCTCATTCCAAGTGCAAAGCGTCAATTCCTAAAACGCAAATGGACGTTCCAACAAGATAACGACCCTAAACACAGGGTAAAATTGCTACCCGAATGGTGATGAAGAACAAAATGTTCTCCTGCGGCCAAGACAATTTCCGGACTTCAGTCCTATCGAACTTTTTAAGGAACATTGAAAACTACCGTCTCCAAGCAGTAATTGCCAACGAAAATTTCGCAACCAAACATTAAACATAATGAACTGTTTTGATTGAATATTTTTGTCGTACTGCATTTGAGTTGTGCGCATAAATATGATTGTGAAAGGGGAAATTTTGTTTAAAATGCTTACTCGACTCTGTAAAATGTATATTCTATGTGAGTTTTACAAATGTTGGCTATCAAGATATTTAATAAAAATGACATTTCATGTGTGAAATTACTTCTGTCCCTCCCTGTATCTTATTCACTTTAACAAAAAATATGGTTCGTACTATTTTGATTTCCCAAAAATGAGGTAATCAAGAAAAGCGCAAGTTATTGCATAATTTTAAAATCTATTCTCCCTTAATTTTTGCACTAGAACGATGCGGCTTGGCCTTTTTAAATGTGATTAAATAAAAGAAGAAATAGACGATAATCGGTTTTAAAAGAATAAAAAAAAAATGTTTTTGAAATTTGTCATTATGTCCAGTTTTTCTCGTTACTTTTAAAAATTTTCGAAATATAAAACAATCTTCTACTGAGATTGCGCATTTAAATTTCGCGTCGAACGAGCTACATTTCATTATCATACGCCAAAAACTAGAAATTTCGCTTCCAAGTTAGAGACTGACGATTTTTCAGTAACCGCTGATAGCTGGGAAAAAAGCCTTTTGTGAACTTCCACGTACATAATCTACAAATGCATTTTGTCGATTATAGAATAAATGCATAAAAGTACTCACCAAGTGCTGTGGCTACTGCACTGCACACGGGTTGAAAAGGTGATACTGGGAGTGGAGGGGGGAGGAAAGCAATTCTCATCAATACTCGACTCGACAATACTAACTCGAGCATCTGAAGTGAGATCGTAGATTGAGCTGCGATGAGGCAGGCTTAAGCTCCCCCCAATCCGTGTGCTTATGTGCAGTGCAGCAGTCACAACGCTTGGTGAGAACCATTCTAAATTGGCTTAACTCAGCAATAATGCATCGTTTGATGGTAAATCATATGCAACTCAATATGATGCATTTTTATTTCTTCACTAATAGGAAGTCCGTTTTGTTGGTGTTGTTTTCAAATTTTAATTAGTTATAAATTACCTACGATGCATTGTTTTCCAATATAAAACTCTATTTCGAACATTTGAACGAAGCTCCACCTCACGACCTCCTTCAGGGAGCCAATTGAGTCAACTGACGAGGTCCGGGCCCAAGAATTCGATATTTTTTTAGGGGATATCTCATAAATTTGGACACGAAATTGAATCGTGATTTTATTGGTCTGAAGAACAGAGGACTCATCCCTTATCATGTCTCGGTATTTCTTCAGGTCAAAAGAATTTTATTTTTAGTTGAAATTGGACTCAATACTGTTGTAATATTTTTTTTTTCTCTGGGTATTTTTAACTCTGTTGCTGCTTTGGAGGTGCAAGATATATGTTCAATTTTACCTTCTATTGTGCTAATAATCCGTTGCTTTATGCTTGTTGCTATCGTGTCATGGTTTTTCAATTGCTTCTCTCCTATTAATTTCTTTAACAATTATTAAAATACTTTTTTGTTTAAAGTTCCTAGTATTTTAATTCCTCCCATGTTCATTCTCTGTGACTCGCAGACGACCTATTATGCTCTGCCACTCTCTATCACGACCAATGGTGAAATAACGTTTTTACCCAAGTTTTAACTGGTGCCACATATTGGAGCGGCAAAAATTAGTTTTTCAACTAAAACCGCTCTGAAGGACTATTTAGGTTACTTTTAATGTTCGTATTACTTTGGGTAATATTTTACGGAAGAGTAATTACTTCCGTGCAAAATTCCGAATGTACTCGTACAGTGAAGAATATTTTGACTGCTGGAACATATGCTCTATTAAGTGATTTTCTGAGCAATTCCTTGCCGAGCGCATTGTTCATTGGACTTCACAAATTAATACAACCCTAGTACATTAATGTTCCTCTCATCGCTAAAACTCGAGTCCTATCACAACATTTTGTGTTGTATACGTGCGGCCTCACCCACTGTCGCTATCGTATTTTACAAGTAACGTCGTTCGAGTTATAACTTTGTGAAAGTTTTTCACCTCTCATTACACTCTCGAAGTACAAAAGGTCTTCAGTGATCTAGGAACTCGATGTTGTGCGGCAATGATGGTTCCCCCACCAGCTACGGGGTACATTCACAAGACTCGTGGAAAACAGCGTTGACGTGTGCTATAGTGAAGTGTTCTCGTGTTGCTGTTGAGAAGTAGTTAAGCTTTCCATTCGGAGCCAGTTAGTGTGTAACTTGTGAACCGTTCCCTACTAACTCAAGCATTCTTATCACTGCAGATCACAACTCCACCGGCACCCCCACTAAAGGTAAGAAAATCATGGGCATCTGGCAATGTTATTTGGCAATTATTTATTCCAGCAGCTTGTGAATGTTTTAGTTTTATTATTATTTATTATGTTTCTCTTTTTAGCCTCTTGTGTTATTGAAGCCTCGTCAATTAACCATCCTTTCAAACGCTAGTACATATTTATGCATGCGGTCACTCCGTCATATTGCCTTCATTCGTGAAATTTTCAAGTTCTCCTCTTGCTCCCTTCTGACGGAGGCATGAATTTAACGGACTTTTTCTTCCGTTGAGGTAACATATGCGCGCACCAGACTTTGTCACTCGACTCTAGTCACCAAACTCAGTGAACAGAGTAGCATGAAAAGGAAATATCTGGGAATAGTAAGTTAAATACTGTTCGCAAACACCGTAGATTTTATGTATTTTGTCAGTGTGATACAAATTTTACTCGCTTTTTTTCAGTCCTATATAAGTTCAACATTTTATGTATACGGTTATTGTCATTATTGCTTTTGTTATCAATATGATCATTTTTTATTATTTATTATATGCTAACCGCTACAGAAATTATTTAGAATAACTTCATTCTAAAACTTGATCAGCGATCGAATGCTTAAGATAGTTAATCTACTTTTCGTGTACTAAATGAAGACGTGCAATCTTCTAGTTTCGTAGCATATCAGCTTCATTACAATTCAGGATCACATACTGCCTTTTAATTGAAATGTTCCTTGGCGTCTAATAAGGGACCAGTGATGTGACACGTTATTAGTGATGTGCTGCAGTACCACATTACTACAGTACCAGCGACGTGTCACAGCCCCTGCGATGGGGCACAGTAGCACTGATGTGCTGGCAGCTCTCAATAATGCCAGCAGGTTGCTGCTTGACCTGTAACTTGCCCCAGTACCAGAAAACTGCACAACACGACTCTTCGCGCTCGATTTGAGCACGCGCGTACGTGTGCTGCTAGTTCACATGAGAATCTTGCAGTGAGTTTGTATGCAGCAGCTGCAGGCATTTGACTCTCTTCGCTTCCTGCTATTCATGCCTCTCATTGTGTTTGATTTTATTTCACATTGTTTTACTTTGAATTTAAGTACACATACTTAGTGCAAAATTGGCTCGGTATGGGATGAGAAATTTGTTGGAAGATTTGTGTGAGAACCGCCCGATTCTTCGTCAAACGATTCATAGGAAACTGAGGAAGTAAAACCTGGTGAGGCGTTGTCCATTGCCCATTTACTCTCAAAAAGAAGTCGTGTTAGGCCTTCCTCATTGTTTAGTGTCACCGCTTCCTTATTCCGCTGATCGATGGTGTCATTTAAGCAATAAGGCTTTATTGAACTGTTGTGTTAAGAGTTTTCAGACATGTGTTGTCAAATAATGTCGTATTTGACAAGATATTCTATTATTAATATTGTGATTTAAACAGAATATTGAGGATTGTGAAGTGTAGAATTGTACAAGCATCAGGATGCTGGGTGTTGTGGGCATCTGGTTGTGTCGACGGACTGTGATGCGAAAAAAAACTTCACGTACAGCTCAGCTCTCTGAATTCTATTTTATGAAAATGGAATACATATGCCAACTATAAAAGCTCGTAGGTTAGATGATGAGATTTTCTATTGTAGATGATTTTCTTCTGCGCATTAACCAAGTGTCTGATTTTTAAATGGCTTGGCTTAGAAAAATGATCAAAACCGAGTTCAGAAGTGTAACTCAAAGATTGAGCCCGTGATTTTGATGTTGAGCTTTCTGTTGTAGTATCATTCGTTTCTACCTGCTAATCCGAAGGCGAGAGTTAGCGCTGCCGCAGTTGAGCTACGGTAAGACCCTCGTGCAGCTCACGTGGCGTGCCGCGCCGCCTAGGGAAGCCCTACCTACGTCTGCTGCCTGCTTCCAAATCTGAGAGCTGTGATCCATTGTTTTGCCTCCATTCCTTGTGCCTTCTCATCATCTGGGAGCTGTAGTGATTTCTTGATCGATGCATCTTGGGTGTGGACGCTTGATTTCTCATTTGTAGTAGTGCAATTTTGCTGGCGTCCCTACTTGGCTTGGCGTTTTGCGAAGCGATACAAGTAGGCCTCACTTTTGCCTCTGAAAATGCGTGTTGAGATACGCATTTCAAACTGTGACGTCTCTAAATTCTATTTGCGTTCACATTAACGGTTAATTGTTAAGATTACGCAAGTCAAGGCAATTAAGATATAAATTAATCAATTGATTAACCGATTTTTCATGCGAAAAACATTCTCTGATATTTATAATAATTCGTAGTAGTTTTGGATTGAAGAATGTTGCATTGGTTGAAGGAAATGCGTTATAAACAAAGTTCTAATCCCGATTTTTAGAATAATATAAATCGGACTCGAACTCGGCTGTAAAATTTTTTTATCTCAAGTTTGGACCGATGGTGCAAATGGGTTGAAGTATTGTGCTGAACCTAATTTTTATGTTTGAACATTATATATTAAATTTATTTATCTCCCAAAGAGATGCACTAAGCTTCTTCGGTGCACCTTGTGGCCAGGACGTTCTTTGTTGGAGTACCTTCATTTTTTTCAGTTAGGTCTCGTGAGCTTACTGTTCTAGCTCTGCAATCCTGTGAGGCCTTCCGAGATGCCCGCCAGACTCGTTTGTTGCATTGTTCTTCTCTGCAGTCAGCGTTACTCTCACTTAGTGTTTTGTTTTCTCTTTTTCCCTTGGTTTCTCTTGCGTGGTTGTGAGACGTCTCGTACTGCCTAGGCGCGTAAGATTGTCTCTGGTTCTGAAGTTGTTTAATATGTTTTTAATTTTCTTCTTTGTGATGCTTGTCGCTGCTGCTGCAGCATCGTATAAGCGGTAAAAATGTAAGAAAACCGAAAAAATTCAGTACCGTAACTTAAGATTCTCGTATTTGTTCAGTTGATGTTGCTAATAGTGTGGGAGTAACTTCTAAATACTTTTAGCTTTATTTACCGACGCAATACTTGATGAAAATAATCGCAAAGTATAGCGTTTACGACATCATAGAAAGACTTATTTTGATATTTTCTATATTCTCATATTGTTATTTGCCTTTCAAGTTGCCGTGGTAGTAATGAAATGTATACGTTTGTACGAAACCTTCGTATTTGCATACGCCAAAATGCTACGCGCCGTTTTAAATTCTCATTTGGGGTACCACTTTCCTTTTAATGCTAGAAATGAAAGCAAAGAAGCATCTGACGTGCAAAGTTCGCTGAAAAAAATCTATGCATGCATTGGGAAGTTCATGAGGTTTGAAGGTAGAATTTCTGAGTTCGTAGCATTCGTGAGGTCCGTTGGGCATTTGGTGCTCCTTAGAAGCGTTTTATTTGCACTGTAATGCTCTGTTGTTTACTGATGGGTTGAAATTTTCTGTTAAGCTAGTCGCTGGGATCGAACGTAAATTTATGTAGAGAGCTATGTAGCCTAGCAAATATTTCGTTCTTCTTCTCTTATACGTGCCGGCTATTCAAATGAAGTCATTTTTGTTCATATTTGTATATTGTTTCTGAGTGAAATGTCATTATTGTATGTCGGTCTTAATGTCATCCTCGGTTGCTTTTGATTATAATAAAAAATACTTGCCCACTCGAAAAAATTAAAAAATACAGGTAATTTGGAGCTGTAATTTAGGTTGGCAGTAGCTCTCACGTCCTTT
Organism: Orchestia grillus; assembly: GCA_014899125.1. NCBI lineage: Eukaryota > Metazoa > Arthropoda > Malacostraca > Amphipoda > Talitridae > Orchestia > Orchestia grillus. The sequence goes on along the minus strand of VOMN01082818.1, from coordinate 6,408 downwards.
GAAGAATGCTAAAAATGTACAAAACTGAAAATTTACAATTCCTTCCCGTTTTTATTCAGTCACGAGAATGTATAACTGCAAGGCACCTTAGAAAGTGACGATTATGGATAAATCTAGTCATTGGAGAAATAATTCATAGGATTCTGTGAGAATTCTAAGGATTGCACATTATCAACTGGAATACATTCGCTTGATGGATCACTGCCTAGCAAAGCACGATTTACTGAGCAGAATATTTTTCACAGAAATCTTGGTGACACGGTTTTCTTTGTCGTGTTTTCTTGGTCGTGTGTTCTTGAAGCCGAGTTGGTGTGCTGTGTTAAAGGCACGTGCGTTGGTCACGTTGTTGAGGTCTCGCCCCGGTCTGGAGTGAGGAGCCTGGAATCAGTCAGTGAGCCGCGACTTGCCCCTGCGTTACCCCGTCACAGAGACCAGAGCTCCTCGCTTCTCTCTCGCTCGTCGTTCGTCACTCCTGCTGCTTACCGTCGCATCCTCAAGTGTTGCTCGGGTGCATGTGTGGAGCTCTCGGTGCACGAGCGTCTTGAGACTCGCCAAAAAATAGTTCATTTGAAGCTTTTTTTCTTACGTTTGTGTAAATTCCGTCGTATTTTCGATTAATCAAGTTTATCACTTTGTCCGCCTCGTCGATTAAGTTCTTGTTTCATATTTTAAGCGTTACTTCTTTGCGTGTTTTCATTTTCGCTTTGAACAAGTATCGCACATTTATAACTTGGTTGCGTATTTCCTCGAAGTTAGACAAGGTTTTTGTGGGTGGAGTAATGGTCGGCTTTACATGGTTTTGTGATCTAGTGTTCGAAGGTGCAGTGGGGATTATGTCGCTTCCAATAGCTTTAATCGAACACTTCTACCTTATTGGCTCTAGTCCCCTGCGAGTTGTGCCGTTATTTGCCCGTTTACATGTATGCAATTTGTGTTCTTTGGAAATACTTCAATGTTTATTTGGGGTAATACCTTGCTTTTCAATGCGTGAAAGATTACCAAGGAGCGTCCGAAACTGAAAATTCTTCGCTCAAGAAAACTCTACAGCGTGTAGAGAGAGAAGTTCGTGAGTTTTGACGATAGAATTGCTGAGTTCGTTGCGTTCGTCCAGTGCGTCGGGCATATGATGCTCCTCGGAGGTGCCTTGAGCTACGCTGGAGTCGCTCTGTTCTACTGGTAGAACAGAGCGTTCTACTGGTAGAATTCCTACTGGAAGTAGGAATTTATGCATAGAGTTAGGCAGCTTTGAAATTATTTTGATTTCAATCTTCTTTGTATCACTTTTTCTTCAGTCTTAAGCCGCTCTTGAAGAGAGGCATGCAGATACTCATTTTCGATTCTGTGATTGTGGTGTTTTCATGCCATCTTCGGGCCAGTAAGCTGGATTAGTTCTGTTATATGTCATATACATCCGACTTGGCTTAATGTGTTTTGGTGTTAGGTATGCATTAACTGTCTCGATTATGTGTGCCAACATTTTGTTGTGATATCTGACCCTATGGTTCCTCCTGGGACACATCAGTCTCAGTTTTGGCTTGATGTTATCATACAAATTCATTTTCCAGCTAAGGAAGTCTTGTGACTCCTAGCATGCCTGGCTAGGAAATACTGTGCGTCTGGTGCTACACTGACTGATCACACCAGTCAAAATTAATCATTGATACTTTTAGATACTCTCAAGTTGGATGTGAACTACATAGTTCCATTTCGAAAAAAATTTACAAAGCAATGTGTTCGGTGCTCATGGGAGATTTAACACGTGCCTTTCAATTCCCTGTAATGTGAGCCGCCTCATCATGCATGGTTAAACCTGCTCTCATATTTCAAGTTCACCTTTGCCGATTTAAAAAAATAGAGCGGAGTAGTAATGACGAGGTTCACGTCCCAGTCTTATTTATGGATTGTGCGCTGAGGAAACGTTATCCATTCAGGAAGCGTTAGGCCTGAAGATTTGACCAGAGCTGTGTGCTACATGTAATTCCACCGGAACGCATGTGATGGGTACCACCCTCACCTGAACAGGATTAGGTAGGATGTGCTGGTCGTGTCTGCCCTCGTCTGCGTGTCAGGACTGTATTAGTGTTCCTATCTTCACAGTGCAGAATCTGCTATTATTTTTTATATCCTATGAAGCCTGTCATTTTATCATGACATTGAGCTTTAAACTAACTAATAATCTAATTTGATGTATAGCCGATTTAACCTAATCACGAAAACCCTTAATAAATTATCGTACTGCAATTATTTTGTTCGCTGTGTTGTGGTGAGAGATGGGGACATTTTGTCCACTTTTGGTTGTCTTGTGTATGCTGATGGTACAGTACTGCATTTTCAACGCTTTCTCATACGCTATCTTTCAGCGTCCGTATTGTTGAAAGTAATTCCGATGTATCATTTACGCAGTAGATTTTTCTGCGGGTATCGTGGACGACTTCTAAAAGTTATATTTTTATTATTTTTCCATTTCTCAATTGCATCTCAATTATAACGTAATATTAAAATAGTATACTGTGATCACCGATAAAACGTTGCGTCAATGCACGTGGGTGTAAACGACAGCTTGAATGCGCTACTGACACCATGATGGTGTGCTGGACCTGGACCAATTCCGGTAAGATACTTTCATTTTTTGTTAATTTGTTTTATCCTAAATTTCAGTACAAGACGTTCATTTTTAGGACTTCCATTGCATGCTTCAATTCATTTTTATCTTGTGGAAGTCGTTGATTCGGTTAAAATCTGTGGTATTAGTACTTGTGAGCTAATGTTAGATAATACTAGACAACCCGTGACCCATTGGATCTAATAAAACTCAAATAATCAATTGCTAATAAATAGGTTAATAAAATTTGTATTAAGACAACGCTCTTTTAATTACAGCATTCTTTGTGCAATTTGAATTATTTAAAAAAAATCTTAACATCTTCCTTCCGTTTACCTCTACTCATGGCAACATATAGTTGACCATGCGAACTTCATAGGTGAACCGTGCGCCAAATGAGATCTTCAAGAAGACTAAAAATTCTCCACGAAAACTAGACTCTTATAGGCAAACCATATCCATAAATATGTCCTATGCAGTCAAGTCGATATCCACAATACAGGATTAAACGAAGAGTATAAATTTCAAATATCTCGGAGCCGATTGAAAACGATTCGGCTCTCTTTCTCATTCCCGCATCCGCTTTATTAACTTGCCCGACTTGGATTCCTTTCATTTACGTGACATTATTGTATATTTTCTTTTCTGTGCACGACTTCAAACAAACAAGACGACCAGAGTTTCTGTATTATATAAATAGATATACGAGTCGGGTATCCAATAAAATGCACATACTGTTTTGAAAGCTCTTATTTCCGGTGTAAATTGAGATTTCAAATCTCTTCTGTGCATATAATTAGAAAGATTGTCGTTTGGAACCATTGAAATACAGTGCCCGCAAAAGTTTATGATTCACAATTCAAAATGCCATTTTTTTGTATTCATTATTATCAGAGGTAAATGAAACTTTTACTGCTCACAGAAGATGTATTTAAACCACAAAAGAAGCAATCAGAAAAATGAAATATAACAATTGGGTTGTTTGATACAAAAATATCAAAATTAGGAACGCAAATTTAGAACATATTTACTCAATCGTTTTTTAATGTTTTCTAGCGTAACCTTTGCTGCCAATTACAGAATGTAGCGTTTAGAGGAATCTACTTCGAACATCGTCCATGTGTTTGAGGTAATATTATTCGATTCTTCGATGCAAACTTTTTTCAGTTCTGCCAGGTTTGACGGTGCTCTTTTATAATAAATTCCTAATTTCAGTTTTCTCCATAAATTCTTCATATGGTTAAGATCTGGGGATTGATTAGGTAATTTTAGAGCATTTACTCCATTAGGAATGAACGAATTTGGCGTTAGGTCAGGCGTATTTTACGGATCGTTTTCCTGTTGAAACGCATAATCGTATTTTAATCTCAGTAAATACATATTTGCCCTCAAATTCCTCTTGAAGATACTTCTGTAATGTGCTCCATTCATAATTCTTTCAAATGTTTTAACTTATCCAAATCATGTGCCACTAAAACATCTCTAGCTTATAATTGAGCCACCTCCAAATTTTATAGTGTGAGTACTGTTTTTGTTGAAATTTGCTTTTTTGATGACTGTTACAGCATTTACAGCATGTACATGCATGCATAAATGAAAATAATTGTTGAAAACTGTCGACCTGCGTCTTGTGTCTGCTGGAGGCTTAAAAACGTGGCTAGAATTTGAGACGTTCATCATTTGTTAGGGTAGATCTGTTGTACAGCGAGACGGCAGCTAATATAAACACTAGATCCAAGTGTGTTTTTAAATTTGTTAGCATTTCCTTACAGTTCTGTTGAGTACGTTGTACTCAATAACTAATTGAAGTAACTCATTTTTAAGAAGTTCTTGTTTGAATAGCTTTCTTAACGTACGTATTTTCTTACTGGTCTCGTCGCAATCGTGGTACAAAATGTAAGATAAACTGCGGCAGCATTTCGTGATTCGAGCGGGAAAAGAAGGCAAAAGCAGAGACGCAGGTATGGCAGTGGGACATATGTTTGTGTTGGATGCACTGGCAGCACTGTGACGCAAGGTCTATCGTCGTGTGGGTTCTGACTTCCTACTCCACTTCTTTGTTTTCTTTCCTCGTGCCGAATGTGGTGCCTGGTTTCATCACGTATGAATGAATTCATAGCAGGCATTACCATCTTCACTCTTAAAATTAATATCGTGTTAGTTGAGACTCAAGATTTTCTATCGTTTTCCGTGCGTTTTGCAAGAGCTGCCTATGTCCGATGTAAACTCGCTAGTGGTTGTATGTTGTAGTTACCACGTGTGAAAAACCGCTAAGTCGCGTAATTTAATTTATGTTTTAAAATGCGCGTTGAAGGTATTTCGAATTGAATCACGTTTCCCTATGGTTTTGAAGCGATTTCTACATAGGTGTTCGTGAGGTAACTCGTAGTTTTGTAAGGTAATGTATATTTAAAAACTCGTGTTTTTGTAACCTCATGTGTGCGCACGTGCATTATTACGCACATTATAATCGTGACTGAATTCGAATTCCGTTATGGTAGAATCACAATATGTATTGATGCTAATGTTCCACTTTGTTTCAAGTACCATTTTTGTGGCAAGTTTGTGTGAAATTTTGAATTTAATTTGCCTGGTCGGTCGTTAAAAGCAGATTGCCTAATAATAAGCGTGGCTATGAAGTGAAGTTGCTTCATGTTGGAAATTATTGCGGTCAGTTTTTGGTAGAAGTGACTTGCGGCTCAATCGTTAATTGCTTCATGTGAACTCGTCTTACTTACGGCAGATTCTTTTGACAGAGCAAGCCTCCAAGTAAACCATAAGTGTATATTTTTCGAATTACTTAGGGGTCGAACAACTTATTTTCAAAACAATACACAGTATTGTGGTAAATATTATTAGTGAGGTCGAATCAGAAAATTTTTGTTGGTGATGTCGAACCAGAATTCTAGTCTTGGAGTTTCCAAGTTGAGTACAGTGGGCATTTGAGTAGTATACGAGATGTTATACTTCAAGTAACCATGTTACCTTATCATGTTGAAGTCTTGCAACGCATGAATGAGGATGCGTGCCCAGTGTAGATTGCGAAGGTAGCACTGCAGTTGGAGCGAGTGGCCGAGCGTGCGAGCATCGTACGGTGGCAGTGCTGCATTTGCACCGTACGACCAGGCTGCAGCGGCATGTGTGCACGCTTTACTTTGGCCCTCATCCAACCCGTGAATGTCAGGAGCGAAGGTTGCGTGATAACACGATGCGAGGGACGGCCGCTGGCGTGCAATAACGCCGCTTTACGGTTGCCATCATCCAACTCGCAAATATCGCGCTCCCAAACCTCGTTTGGTTATCTTCAGTGTAGTCCACAGGTCGTCACACTGCTGGCAAGGGTTAGATTCCCGAGTTAAGAGATTACTTATTGTTTGTTTACCGTGCTTAAAGTTTGCGAGTTTTATTACTTCGTATGATGCGCTAGTATGAGTTGATAAAATTTCGAGTTGGCTAGTATGATGACCGTTGAATTTCGCCACAATTTTTGCAATTCGGGTAAAATAAAAAAGAGCAGGGTAGAATTACCCCTCCAATGATAAATTAACTGGTAGGAGGTCCTGTTGATTTAACTACCATTTATTGTGATAGATTTTCTAACATGTTTTTGTTGAAGCTAATGAATCATTAAATAGAGTTTTACTGTAATTTCCTCGAACATCTGCGCCAATGTACACGCAAATGTAGAGCGTAACGTAAAATTTATTTTCATCTCTTAATTGAAGTTATTTATTCTTTTTTGTAAAGTTAATGGTTTGTCCCCTCCCAACGTCCCTCTACCTTGTATTGGTGGGAGGGCTTGAGTC